>VZTB01018383.1:388820-433216 GCA_013397245.1 Thryothorus ludovicianus
GGTGGGGGGGGCGCGGCGGCGGGAAGCGGGCGGTGTGTGTGTGTGGGGGGGGCACTCACGCCCGCTGATTGGCCGCGTGTCTCGCGCCCCTGCCTCCTATTGGCCTAGTTAGGGGAGGGGGCGTCTCAGCCCTTCTTCGGATTGGCTGTTGGTGGCCGTGGGGACTGTACTGGGGGGCGTGGGCGGGGGTCCCGCAGTCTGCTCTGTGAGGGCCTGTGGTGGCGTTTGTTCTCGGGGTCCCACTCTCATGAGCTTCTCTTGAAGAGAACCGCACTGGGCGTCAGTGTGGCCCCGGCAGGGCAAGGCTCTTGGCTGAGTGGCCCTGAGACTTGATGTGGAGGGAAGTTAGGACCTTCCCACTGCCCTGAGGGCAGTTCCATTCATGAAGATCCTGGTGTGAGTAGCAGCCGTTGCTGCAGGTGGAAGATGCTCCCCTGACAGTGGTCTTAGTGCCAACAACCCATTCCTGTGGTCTTGGGAATAGTTGTAGCAAGGGAATGCTTGATTTTGTGGCTCTCTTGCTCTGGGTGTTGGTGTTGAGTTGTCCCGTTTCCCCTCCTGTGCGCCAGTCCCGTTAAAAATGAGTTAATGTGAGTTTGTTAAATGGCTCAGTCAGAATGGAAGAACGAGGTCCTGATGCCGTGCCTTTCAGAATTACTAATCCCAAAGCGATAATTCACCTTTTTAGGGTTATTTCCCTCTACAAGAGCTACGTGTAGTCACCTTTTACCTCTCAGCTGTACACTGCAGAGCCTGAGAAGGGCTCTTACACCGTCCCTAAATTATAATTTAAACTTGGTTTAGGCTACAGCCAATAGTCATAGTCCTGACAGTGGGTTGGTATTTGTGATGCAGTTTTTGGTACCTCAGCATCAACCTTTCTGGAGTATCTCTATATATTTATGTATTTATGGTTCTTACAGGTCTTTGAAGAATGATTAAGTGCAAATCTGGGTGTGTGAAATGCCTATCAATGTTTCCCTGTAAGTTTCAATGGGAGTAGGGACTATACCGAACTTTTGCTTTCTTCTGTCAGATTCTTAATAATACAGTTATTTTCTTTCTTGTAGTTCAGTTAGAAGATGAGGTGCTAAAGATTTTACAACTGATTTTACAAGAAGATTGTTTGCATCTTTTGTGGACACAATAAATTAATTGTTAGTCTTGAGCCTTCTAATGCCTTAGTTTCTAGGAAAAGTAATACAGGAGCATGTATTCCTCTAGTCTGAAATTATGGTGATTTTTTGACAGTTTGCTACGTGGATGATTCTCTTGTGTGAAAAGTGACACCTTTATTACCTTGTTTATAGGATGATATATTGGTGTAATTGTTATTATTATTATCTGATAGATTAATTGACAATTTGATTTTAGAGAGAAATGGCTCTGTAGTATTGTCTGCTCTCCTCTGGTACCCTTAGTCCTACCCTTTGGAGAAAATCCCTGGATGAGCTCTCCTGGGGTAAATTGCTCTGCAGTGAGCAGCCACTTCCAATGTGTTCCTGACTACCTGCAGCTGCTGGCAGCCGTGTACACTGAATTCTAATGGACTTCTAAGTATAGCTAATTATGGGGGCTGGTTTTATATGGTGAATTTTGTTTGGCCTTGAACAGGAGGTTGGGTTTACTTGTCACTTTTCTCTCCTGCTCGTAAAACATGCAGATGTTGTATCGTAGCCCTGAAACGGCTCTATATATCAGTCCTCACCTGTCTGAAGGTGCAGAAAGTCCATTTGTTCTCTGGGGTTAGTGCAGAGCAGCAGCTATTCTGAAGGAGCTATCTCAGGTATGTGTTTTATGTGCAGAAGCAAGGTAGTTTTATTTTTTTAAAATTTTATGACAAGTGATTTAAATTCAGAGTAGAGGTGCACGGCGGTGGGAGAGGGAGAGAGGAGACAGCACCACCCGCTTGTAGGAAAGGGAAGAATCCCCTGAAAATGACAGTTCTTTTGGGAAGAGTTTGCTGGAGGAGAAGTGATGGGAGACAAAAAATTGGCAGGAAGAAGTTGGAGGGGAACGGTTTAGTTTCTTTCAGTAACCCCTAAGTGAGCCATCTTGAAGGTTGTGTGGGAAGAACTGTAGAGACGCTGGTGCAGACATCTATTTTTCTTTTGTGTCATCCTGTACTTTAAATGCATGTAATCTTTGCTTCCTTGCTTTATCAGACTTTTCTTTCTGTGGTTTATAAACCAAATTCTTTAGGAAGGCAGGGCCACTGCCTTGAGCAGCTGGAGCCCAAGAACTGCAGTATTTGGTTCAACAGCCCATGATATCACAGGGACCTCAGAAGATGAAAGATTGGGAAGACAACAACATGAGGAACGTGGCCATGGATTCAGGAAGCTGAGGGTGGGAGGAAGAAGTTGCTGGAGTGGATATGTAGATGTTGAGCAAATGGGAAGAGATGTGTCTAAAGAAGAGATTTGCATATGTAGAAAGTAACAAAGTCAAGTTTTTGCCCAGTGAGAGAGAGGACAGTGCGAAAAACACTTTATTATACAAGAATTAGGACTTAAGAGAGATGTCCTTAGAGCATCTCTGAGTAGGTGTCTAAACCCAGCCTTGGTAGTCCCCAGGAGAATGTTAACCTGTGCTCAGGCTGAATTTTCTCCTATGTTCTGTGGTAGAAATGGATTTTCAGCTACTTAGCTGATAAGTTGTGAGAGAATAGTTACATCAGACTCTTGTGCTATCACCTTCAGTGCCTGGGCACTGTCCCTTTAGGAAAGATACTGTGACATGTGATGGGCATAGCAGCAGAGGACTGGCCTTGCTCTAAGAGATCCCGTCTAGCTCATTATTGCTTTAATGATGGATGTGTCATAAGGATATGGATATAGATAGATTCATATGCACAATGGCAGTAAGGAGTGAGCTGGTGTTTGGCTGAGCTATTTATATACGACAAAATAAATCAAAGCCATTTTTCCCTTTGTGGAAATAAATAATTCTTGCTGTCCCAACCCTAGTATGATTTCCATTTTTAATTCACCAGTAAAACATAAATATTGTGGTTGTACATGACCTAATTGATAACATTCATGCAAAATGCACCAGGGCCAGAGTTCCTTGAAAAAATATGTGCCTGTGATGGATGGGAATGCAGAGGAGATGACGACAGTCCTGACTCAGTCCTCGATGAGGTTAGAAACCTTCTTGCTGCAATGAAAGCATTTTTCTGCTAAAGGATCTCAGGAAATGCACTGGCTCTGCCTTCTAGGCAAACTGAGATAATTGACTTTAAGTGTGGGATGAAGCTTTTTGCAGGCTCATGTGATGTTCCTTTTGAGCATAATAAATCATTCTCATATTAAAAGCTGGAGGAAGACTCAGAGTTGTAAAACCCCTTTTGTAAAACCCAGTCTTGCTGCCCTTGCACGTGGCTGGGGTGACACACAGTTGTCAGTGAGCTCGATTGTGGGAGGATTAAGCCAGTAGTCCTGGCTGTTATTGCTGCAGGGAACCTCAGGCTACGGCAAGGCTCTTTTACATTGGGGAATAAATTACATTAGCTGGTAAAGTGGGTTCTCATTTGAGATACTGAGTGGCTTTATTGCTCCCTGAGCAGGGAGGTGGTGTATTCCGCTTGCTCTGCTTTAATATTCCCCCTTCCTCATCCTGGAGAACAAACAAAAATGAGTGTTTGGCAGCCACTGGCTTGGATTTTTCATCAGAATGCCCTTAGTGAGCCTTGAAGCAGTTGCTGCAGAT
Organism: Thryothorus ludovicianus; assembly: GCA_013397245.1. Classification (NCBI taxonomy): domain Eukaryota; kingdom Metazoa; phylum Chordata; class Aves; order Passeriformes; family Certhiidae; genus Thryothorus; species Thryothorus ludovicianus. The sequence continues at coordinate 392,532 of VZTB01018383.1, forward strand.
GAGGTCCACAGAGATTTTGTCTCTTTCTTTTTGTGCAGTCACAGTATTGAAAGAAATTGTCGTTCTTAGTAGCAGGTTTGCCAACAAAATATGGTTATTGTTGATTTTAATTGTTTTTGGTGGTGCTTTTTTTCTGACTTTCAGAGCTTACCTTTGAAAGCCCTAGGTGAGTTCACTGGGTTTAACTTGTATTTAAAACACTTAGACACCGAACACAAACCAGCAGTGACTTGGCTTTTAGTGGTCTTCTCTTACAGCACCATTCACTCCTGAGTGTTTGTGAGGGGATCATGGATGCACCTGTGAAGGGGCCCCACGTGGAGCTGTGGTGGCTCAGGGTTTCTAATGTTGAAGCAGCACAGCTGACAAGGACATTGTTGTTGGATAGGCAGTGAGGGGCTCTGCTGCTCTGAGCAGTGCTTTCCCATCCTCTGGAGCTGAACACAGTGCATGGGGAAGCTGCTGTTTCCATAACACAGCTCCAGAGAAAGCACCATCCCACAGGAACGGGAGGGAGGAATTGGAGAGTCTTGCAGAGGTCAAAAGGAGGTTATAAGTAAGACTTCAAAAACAAACAAAAAAAAATTGTTTTTTTGTCTTTGTCAGACAAAAACACAGAGGTGCTTTCCAGACATCAGGAGTAGCACAGGAGAAGTTTTGTTATTGATGTTTTCTGTATTGGATCCAAAATGCAAAAACTAAAAAGAGATGGCTGTAGGTCTGTGACAGCAGGAGGTCCCAGAAGGTGCAGAGAAAAGGAATCTGAATGGTGTTCTGAGACTAACCTATGTTGTCCTGAAGGGATGGTTAACTTGCTTGCATAGCTCAGAATGAGCTAATGTCCCACTAGAGGAGATATTTCAAAGTCACAGGAGCTGTGCTGGTTCTTGAATTGTGTTGTGTCGAGATTCACAGAATATATAGTGACACACAGGATGGTCACTGCCTCACCACTGCTATAATGGAGTGGTACTGCCCTACATTTGTATTCTCTAGTTATGCCTGTTACTGTTTCAGCTTGTGTCATCACCCAGCACCATAGGGTGAGGCATGCCTGTTATTTGGGGAGGAAAATGCAGTGTCTGCAGTTACTGTAAATGCTTTGACATCTCCCACTGGCATTGCTTCTTGCTCATGTTTTTGGTGCTCATGAGTTGTATGAAAGCATTGGGATGCTGGCGGAATTTTGGTGACTATTGGGTGATGTGTCATAATTTACTAAACTTTCAACGTCCAGAAAAGTAAAATTTCATTATCTTCAAGTTACTGAAGTGCTTGCTGTAAGCATACAAAAAAAAAAGATGATATATTGAATAATAGTTGAGCCAGGCCTCTTATTTTATAGTGGAAGGAATGTAGTTGTGACATACATAACATGTAAATTTAACAAAGTTTAAGCAAGCTGTTTGGATTACTGTTTTTCTAAACCTCTACATGAATTTTTATTACGAAATGTAGCCTACTTTCTTCATACTGAGAAAAATCTGAGTTTATCCTATCACAATGCCTTTTATCTTTAATTATCTTTTTTGCTTTCAGGATTTCTGCAGTTGAGTTTCAATTTCTGTTACACAGATTTTTATGGTAATCCCTTGGACATAGCAGAACTTCCTGTTGAGGTGCGTGTCTTGGTGTTTATTTAGCTTGTCTGAAAATGTCTAATGTGTTTCGATACGGTGAGAAAAATCAACAATTGCAAAGGATAATCCGTGGGCAAACAGTGTGGAGAGCAAGCAGAGAGCACTCCCTGCATGCCAGTGATTTGGCAATGCTTATGTCCAAAGTTTCACATTTATTTCTGCTAAAAAAACTACCAAAGCTGGGAGAAGACCACAGAGAAATTATTAAAATTTCAAGACACTGTCTATGGCTGTCAGTGTTAGGGCTGTAATGGGTACTGAGAACAGGATGTAGGGAAGGAAATAAGATTGTGCAGGATTAACGAGGAGCAGCATCCAATGGAGGACCAGTGAGCAAAGTTAGTTTGGTCTTGTCATCAGTGTCAGAAAACTTGCTCAAGTATTGGTGTTTTGTGGCAGTTCTATTGTCAATGACTTTGGATAGGATTTTTCCAGCTTCTGGCCTTGACTGCAGGGCTTGTTTCAACAAGCTGAATTTCAACACTTGCTCCTGCCTCCCTCCCTCTGTCTTGATTGCCTGTTCTCTGGGACACAGCCTGTCTCCTCCTGCATTGTCTTTGCTCTCAGCACATCCATGTTTCCAGGAAAATGTGCTTTTCAGTGTGTTTTCATGATTACAGGTGTACTGAGGGAATGCATACCAGGGGCAGATCTGGAAGTAGAGAAGTTGAAAGCATCAGCAAATCTTGCAGTTCCTACTATTGTCCCTTATTGCTGCACAATTGGCTGATCTGAACTGCACAATTGGCTGATCTGAGCTGTTTATTATTTTGATTTCTGTCAAGAACAGCAATAACCAGACTGTTTATGGAATCTGTAGCATGGAGCCACTGATTTTGGCTCAGCCTTGTTTTTTTTTCCCCCAAGATTTTAAGTTAGTGCTAACTTTCAGAAACATTAAATGGCTGTCTTCTGCTTTCCTTTCCAAATTTTTGGTACTTCTTTTTTTAAAGACAAATCTTAATACCCAGTTTTGTCTTTTAAAGATCCTGCCTGAACTCTTCAGTCTCCTTTGTACTCAAGTTGTAAGTTATCTGTACCAGAATGACTCTGCAGGAGTGAGTCAGCACCTTCCTTCAGACCTTCTGTGTCTGCTGGTGGGGGAAGGTCAGCCAAAAATTCTGCTACTTTTTGCACCATGTGGGATTAGCCGGAACTGTGCGTTTCCCTTAATTCAATTTGTAGTTTATGTAACTGTATTCTTTTTAACAGGGTGATTATATTTTTTTAAAAAATCAAACCACCCCAAATTGAAACCTCTGATGTTTGTTTTCATTTTTAGTTTTCTAAGCAGTTAGGTAATTGATTAAACTACGAGCTACTGTTAGTGCTGAATTTGCTCTTGATTAATATTGTCAGTCTAGGAAAAGAGCTATTGTGGATAAATCAACTGAAGCATATCAACAGGATAGGTGTTAAATTTTGCAAAGAAGTTGTTCACACTGTTACTGACATAAATGCTGTCATGTTTTGCATGGGTAGAGGTGAGCCATATACCTGATGTATGTATATATTTATATATTCTGAATAAAGAACATATACCTGATAAAATAAGTGAAGCAGGTCGATGAATAAGATAGGATTAAATATGAGAAAGCCCCTAATTTAACCCTTAATAACGTAAAAAGTAGCTAGGAGAAAGATTCTGTGTAGGGATTGATGGTGTTTATTAATAGATCAGAGCATATGTGCACTTGAATATATAAATAAATAATATTCATTTGTAAATTACCCTGACTTTCCACACTTGGAGAACAAGGCTGGTGTTTATCATTCTTAAACTTTTGCTGCAGCTTATTTGTCCATACTAAGTTCAGTCATTGAATGCATGGATTTCATTCAAATTTTTCTCCTAAGTGCTTTTTGGGGATGTTTTGTATCAAGCAATATTAATGGAAATAAAATTTCTGTCCCTTTATTCCTATTACTGGAGATGTTTGGATATAACAGAAAATCAGAACAGTTCCTTAGTGTCTGCTTTTGTGGGGCCCACATGTGCTGGGTTGCTCAGCATGAGACAGCAAATGTTAACTCCAGTCACCAGTAACAGCATGATTTGGTGTCTAGCGATGCCCAGAAATACCTTTCCCACTGTTTTTCTTTGTCTGTATGTAAGTAATATGATTTTTTTGCTCCACCACATAGTTCAGTGACATTAGCCTGAGACTTCCCTGCCCTGGTGATTTATCCATGCTTGCCAGGCCCAATGGAACAGTCAGTGCTCAGGTCTGCACAACTTAGTCCTTGCTGGCAAAATTAGGAGGAGACAAAGTACCTGCTGCTTTTTTTTACCTCTCCTTATCTATTTTTCAGTTTGTCAATGACAAGCCAAATGCTAGCATTTATAGGGATAAATTATGACTAAAATAATTTGCATTTAAAATGCAAATGAATGAAAGCATCAGCAAGGAGCCTTCTGCTGCCTTCCTGGTGCACAGATGGGTACTGGTGTTGGAGCAGCCCAGCAAGGCACTGGATATAAAATAAAGTTAATTGGAGTAGCTGAGAAATTAAATGGGCTCAGCCTTATGCTAATTCCTGGCCTGTGAGTTAATATGACATTAGAGATGAAGGATTGGGAAGGTGCTGAACCACTGACTAGACCAATCACTAGAGCTGTAAATTACCCTTCTGGATCGCAACAGCAGATTGAGAGGCCCCAATAAAATTTCAAGTGAATAAAACCAAGCTTGGAAGCAGTTTGTCAGGATCTTTTGAGAGTTTTAAGTTTCATTGTTCTTTTTTAGTAGTTGGCTATTGTAACGCTGTACTAACCTGGGACTGGAGTTTTGTCAAAGGTCAAATCTGTCTGTGCATGAAAAACCAGTTGGTGCTCAAACAAAACCTCATTCAGGCAAACTAAGGAACTGGTGATGCATCTCTGAGCATAGTGTTTTTGTTGGAAGTCTTAGGTCCATTTTTTGCATTATTTATTGATTTCTAGGCCTGTAGGTGCCAGAAGGATAATGAGGAGAAGGTGGTGTGGATGGCCTGTGGCCAAGGAAAGACATGCAGGAAGAATTCAGTGTAATCTTTCAGTGCAATTAGTGCAATGGTTGATTTGTTTCCTCCTTAGTGGGACATGGAAAATGGTGAACTTTCCATGAGCAGGACTTGACCATGCTCAATGAGATAAGATTTCTGTTTCCTTATTCCCATAACCTTAGGTGTTTGGGTCTTGTAGGAAGTGTATGTAAAGCCAAACTTGCTTTGCTTTGTTATAGACATGTGGTAGGTGATAATATTAAATCCTTCATAGCTCTGTGCTATGTGTCATGCTAGTTTTATTGTCTCTGTTCTCCGTTTTTTTGCAGCCATGTTGCTGAAGATCACCTTGTCTTCTGGGAGCAGAAACACAATGAACAGATGAATCCCTTCAGCCAGACATTCCTCCAGTATATCTCTTTCTCCTCATGGAGCACCCAGGCAGGGAGGAGATGGAGTTGAAAGAGGAAAGTCCTCAGGTGTGGACTGAGTCTGCAGCACAGGAACAGAACACTGCTCAGGTGATTAGCCAGAGCTCTGCCTCTGCTCAGGCTGGATTGGGATTGGTGGGAGAGTTTAGTTCCTATTTGGCCCTGATTTAGAGTCTACAAACTCAGCTTTCATTTGAGCAGAAATACAAACATTTCTGTGGTGATTTGGTGGTTAAAGCTTCAGAAACTGAGCTGTGCAAACCACAGCAGTGAAGACACAGAGCTGTGAAATGAGCTGAACAAAACTAGGCAGTGGCTGTAGAAGTTTTCAGTGTCCAAATATATTTATAACCACGTGGGAGAGTAAAGGGTGTTCCGAGTAATGAACATGAACAAAATCTGTGCTCTGTGGCAGCTGCTTTTGATGGCATCATTCAAATCAGTTGGAACAGTGGGTGGACCTTGGGGAAAGTAATAGGAGTAATTTTTTCCAGCCAGACATCTGGATAGTGAGGAAGAGAGAAATGTTAATTGTAAGTGACTAATGCAGTCAGGTTCTGCTGTATGCAGCTTGTCCCTCTGCCTCTGAGATAACACAGCTGGGAATTTCTAGAATTCTGTAAATTGGTTTACTCTTTTAAGTATGATAGGAAAAGGGTGCTGCATGATACTTGACCCACAAGCTGAGAAATTCTGCCTCTCTTAGTAATTTCCAGCTTTGAAGTTTACAAAGTAAGGCAGTTTTCAATGGCCTGTGTTCACTTCTCTCTACCAGTGAATAACCATGCTGCTGTTTGCACATGGCAGTTTTAAGGTTTAATGAGCATTTGCAGAGTGCTCTCCAAACGTGAAATTGTAGTGTTTGTAAGAGGATTTATTGTACAGAATCAGCACTGAGCATCCATGGGAGAGTACCAGGTGTCTTCAGAAGCATAAGCTAAAAAGTGAAACAACATAAAGAAAATGTGGCATCATTTTATGTGAAAGAATTTTATGTGACTGTGAATACTTGTACTCAAACTAGGTTTCCTGCTCATTGTCCTGTTTTTCCCATACACTGAAAATGCTTTTCAGCATGTAAAGAATAGCAAAAGCTAAACATGTTCCTGTCTTCACTGGAGTTCACTATTCTGGCTCATGTGATAGAGGCCTCTGATCATCAGTTATGATCGTAAGCTTCTGGTAAAATCTGCTTGCTTCAAGTGCTGCCCTAGACATGGAATTTGTCCTTGGAATTGGTGCTTAATGTTTTCAAGTATAAGTTTGTCTGTTTGAATATTTGAATTTTCTACTGATGCTGCACGTACAGAGAAACAGTCTAAAATGCCCTACTGCTGGCTCTGAGAACTGCAATACTGTAATTTGAGGAGTATGAGATTTAATAAGTTCTGTTAGCCTCTCATCAGACAGCAAAAATTGCCTCCAACTACAGAATGAAGCTGAATGAAGTCATTATCATAAATCCTGAAAGGGATATGAACATAAAGGGAAACAATATCCCCATAAATTTAATAGATACATGAGTTCAAATATGAACTTGTTCCCTTACAAATTTTAGAAGTATCATGCAAGAACTAAGTATAGATGGCTGCCCTTTGTAGCAGTTACGTCTTGAGATGTAAAACCAGAAACTGATGGGAGTTGTATCCAGATTTCTATTGGTAGAATAATTGAGTGAGGTTTGAAATGTGTGTTTTTCACTGCATTCAGATTAGTTGGGACACAAGTTCTTTTTGCTTTGCATGGCACCCCGTGACTCTGATGCTGTGTCCCACTGGCCTGTGTTGGTGCAAGTCCAAGATGTGTTTGTTCCCCCAGGTGCACTTTGTCCCTGAGGGGGGGGCAGTGGCCCAGATCATGTACAGTGACGAGCAGGAGCGCGGCCCAGCGCAGCAAGTGGTTTACACAGCTGACGGCACCTCCTACACCTCTGTGGACACCTCGGAGCACACCCTCGTTTACATCCACCCCGTGGAAGCTACGCAGGCACGTGTGGTTCTGAGCCCATCCTGATCTTGGTACCTAGAAAACACAACAGTCTTGTTTGGGATGAAAGCCAGTTACCAGCCAAGTGGTATGACTGGAAAATAGCAGGCAGTCACTCCCAGCAGTTTTCCCTGCCCAGTGCTGAGCAGAGACTTCATGCTGTTCGTTTGTCTGATGTGCGTATCTGCTTATCAAAGGATAGTGAGGCTATGAATTATCAAATGCTGGTTACTTCAATGAAGGTGGATGAGATTATGATTTACTCAAAGGTGTTTTCCAGGAAAAGGATAATTTCACCAGAAATTCTGCCTTTTGTATCCTGTAAAAAGCTAAGAGCCATCTATGTTCCTTTATTTTGTATAGAACAGTTGTCATAATTGATCGTTACAATAACAGTCGTGTCTTTTTGCAGAGCATCTCTGTTTAGTCAATGTAATTTTGTAGTCTCTGCAGAGTTGCTGAGCTTATAGACCTTTTATATTCTTTTTCTTCTGCATAATCATATCAAACAGCCTTTATTCCCTAGCAGCATATGTTTATATGGGGTCAATATGTTATGCATCTCTGCCTCTGTGTGGACAGGTTAAAAAGAAACAGGCTTGCTTTGTCCAGAGTGTTTTATAATATCTTTGCTGACAGGGCAGATTAGCTGTGCTGCAAAGTGCATGTACCTGATACCCCCATCACACTGGCAGGGCCTCATGTGGCAGTGTGTCTTGTGCAGCTCTCAGCCATCACAGAAAACCAGCTTTTGTGTGAAGGGATGTCCTGAGAGGATAGCTCCCAGGAAGTTACTGGCCAGCTAGCTCCAAAACTCTGGAAGCTGTCATTGTGTCAAAAGATGTGTAGTATTCTGAGACTCTTCTGCATCTAAGATGAAATCAGCACAGCGCTAAAGGATTTTGCTTTATTTTGTTGTATCCAGGCTGCTACAAGCTCAGGTTTTTCAAGTTTTGACTAAGTAAGGCTGGCCTCAGTCAATCCTTAGTCTTGCTTTTCCTGGCATTCTGGCCGAGCTGTTCTTGCAGAATATTGAAGTTGGCCTCTATGAAATTAAACAGCATCCTCGCCATATCAAAGTCCCATATAGGGTGTGCATGATAGTTCCACAGAAGAAAGCATACAGTAGTCTTGTGACTTTTCAGGAAGAAAAAGCTCACAGTTGCTTTCTATCCTGCCCTTAAGTGTTACACATGAATAGAATAGAGCTATTTATTAATTAATTCGATAATGGTAATAATTAATAGAGCTATTGAATTTCATCCCATAGATTTTATCAAATCAACAACTGACAAGGTGATTTGGAAAATAAAAGAAATAAAGCTGTGAAACATTTTAGCTGTATAGATGCAAAGTGACACATAAATATATTAACTCTTTATGGATCATTACGTAATTTTTAATTTCTATATGTTTAGGTCTGCTTGGGTAAGTTGAAGTAATTTGCTCTGATAACAGGCAGATTAGAAGCTGTCGAAGACTCAAATGTGGGTTGTTTCATGCTGGCAGGGTAACTTTTGTGTCAGTTGGGAGTAAAAACCCCCAGGGGCTGGTTTGATAAGCCTTTTTCACTTTGTCTAGACTCTGTTTACAGATCCGTCCCAAGTGGCTTATGTCCAACAGGACGCTACCACCCAGCAGGTAAGGAAGAGATATTATTCATTTGGGGCCTAAAATTGTGAGGGAACAGTTAGGGAAGGTGAAGGGACATTCATATGGTGCGGGAGAGTAGTGAGCTGTCTCTGAAGTTGTCCAGTGGCAATCTTAGTCTTTTACTGTCACCTTGATCAAGACCAATGATAAATTTGAGCATGAATGACAATAAAAGTTAAGAATTATTTTGAGTTTATTCTCATTAATTCATATTCACCAAGAATTCTAATTTACTGCCCCAGATAGCATGAAAAATCTTTCAGCAGTGTCCCTGCAGCAGATGTGGCTGATGTCATCTGAACGGGCCGTTTTGGAAAGGCTGGATTTTCAGTTGTCCTCATACAGTTTCTGATCCAAATGCCTTTAAGTTCACAAAAATCTTTCAAGGGATAAAAAAAATTGGATGAAATTCTAGGTTTGCTAGAAATGTCACAGGAAATGAAGTGCAAAACCCGAAGTTCAGTGACTGGCTCCCTTATCAGGTGTGCTGGGTTTGACAGTGTGAGGTGGGATGGGAAGAGAATAAAACTGCAACCTGTGTTTATAAGGTTATGATGATTTTTCTGTATTCTTTTTGCATCCATCATGGATGGGGAAATTTTATTGTTGCCTCTTACAGGTATCTTTGGGGACTGCACTGTGGTAGTCACTGTAGACAGGTGCTTTCAGATCTCTCTGGTTGGAATTCTCTGCTAGTCATAGACTTAAAATCGTTACTGCTTGGTGGGTCTTTGACATGTGTGAACAGATGTGTTAGATCCGAGTCATCACCAAAGCCATCATTAAAATGTGTGTTTATTGAGAATCTTGGGGAGAGTAAGGGATTGAATGTGTGTTGAAAACAAATTTTCTTGCTACAAGACCTTCTAAATGGTTGTTCCAGTTTGAAAGCAAAACCAGTGAGAGACTCCAAGTCAGAAATACAATTTATTAGGAAAAGGAAAAAATGAAAAGGAAAACAAAATACATGCAATAATACAAAGGAAGAAGAAAACCACTGATTAAGTCAGAATACAGCCTTGACACCCTGTGGGTAGCAGTCCAGTTGCAATGGTGGCTGCAGTCCTCCTGCAGTGGCAGATATGGCTCTGGTGGAGCAGGGATCCTGCAGAAAGGTGCAGCCTCTGCTGAAGGTCCAGTGGTGATGGATGGGCCTGGTCTTCTCTGGGAGTGCAATGAAAAAGGCTACTTTGGTGTCCCAAATCTCAGGTTTTTATCCAGGTAGGAAATGCTTGGCTCCTCCCCCTGGATGGAGCATTTCCCAATGGGGTGATGGAATTTTATCACTGGGACTCAATGCCCCTTTAGCAGAAGATCTGTCCCTGGAGGGAGGATGGGTGATGAAAGAGATAAAGAAACTGCTCTTGCTGGTTTCTTATCAGCTGGTTTATTAAGAGAAGATTACATCACCCCCTATCCTAGTTCCAACAGATGGTGATGGAATACCTTTTTTTATTACATTTTGCACAGCAATCCATGACAATGGTTGAGGCATAGACAGGAAGCAATTACTGACACAATAAAAGTGTTACCTGTCTCCTCCTTTTTCTCATTCTCTGGAGTTTTGTTCTGGAATTTTTTTCTCCATCAGTTTCCCTGCATTAGGAAACCAAAAATTCCTATTTAACTGTCTTAAATCTCATTTAACAAATATATGATTAATTAAAAATAGAGATTACTTGTGCTCTGTGCAGATGGCAGTGACAACAGAGGTGATCTGCTGTCATTATCTGAGAAGCACTTGCTTGTGTGTCCCCAGCCTGTCCTTTCCAATACTGTCTGACAGCAGTCCTAACACATATATTAATTTTTTGGTGAATGCTTAATCCCTCATTGTATCAACTCCTGCCTTTGCAGCTGTTTTTTCATCAGTATTTCACGTGGGACATCCCTGAACTGACAACTAATGATAAAAAAATAATTAAAGCTCCTCTTGTCTTTCAGAAGAAACTTTATTGTAGAAAGAAAGTGAGAGGTTTATAAAAATAATGCCCATAATCCGTGCCTGAAAGTGCAAGTAAGGGTATGTTTGGTGTGATTAGTAGTAGGCAATGCTAATAGAGGGTACAAATAGATCCAAGTCTGTGTGACCCTCTCCTTGCTGACACACTGGAGGAATTATGATGCCTCTTCTGCTGCCACTTGGCATAAGAAGTGTCAATACCAGACTGGTGGTTTCCTCCTCACAGTCAAACCATCCCCTGAAGTCTTTTTGCTGTTGTTTTTCAGAAATTTCATAAATTACTCTTAATACCTCTTTAAACAAAGCAACTAGTTTGGAGTTCTAAGACCGAGTGCTTATGTTATGGATTTTCTTGTCTGCTCCCTCACTGCTGGCCTAATTCACTATTCTCAGTTTTATCTGGTACTTACTAAGCACTCTGCAGAGAGGCAAGAGCTTGGATTTTAGCGTAAAAGCTGCTTAACAGTCAGAGGCACAAACTAGAAGCTGCATAACGTCAGCTGTAGAGAAGGATGAAAAGTCATGTGGAATTATGGTGCAAATTGCTGTATAGATAAGCAGGAAACAAAAGGCAGGAAAGGTGATTCCTAGGATCTTAGCTGTGCTTTGTTTTATTGTTGAATGGATGAGAACACAAACTAGAAGCTGCATAACGTCAGCTGTAGAGAAGGATGAAAAGTCATGTGGAATTATGGTGCAAATTGCTGTATAGATAAGCAGGAAACAAAAGGCAGGAAAGGTGATTCCTAGGATCTTAGCTGTGCTTTGTTTTATTGTTGAATGGATGAGAACACAAACTAGAAGCTGCATAACGTCAGCTGTAGAGAAGGATGAAAAGTCATGTGGAATTATGGTGCAAATTGCTGTATAGATAAGCAGGAAACAAAAGGCAGGAAAGGTGATTCCTAGGATCTTAGCTGTGCTTTGTTTTATTGTTGAATGGATGAGAACACTGTGGTAATATGCATTAATTTAATTGCTACAGCATGAAAAAAATGAATACGTGAACAGAAATGTGTAGTGTGACTAAAGGGAAAGAAAAATAATTTTTGGGATGCTCTTGTTTGAGAGCTTGATTTTCTCAAGAGGTCAATACACCATCTAGGTTTTTTAATGGATCCTGGATCATAGAATCACAGAGTGATTTGGATTGGAAGGGACCTTAAAGCTTACCTAGTTCCAGCCCCTCAGCCATCAACAAGGTTTGCTTGAGGAAAAAAAAAAAAGTCATAAAACCAGGAAATGTTTCTTAGTACTTCTTTACCTTTTCCTTTGAAAATGAAAATAAATTTAGGATAGAGGAGTAGAGACACCAAATCACTGGTTTTACCAAGAGCTAAGGAGCTCCTAACATCTGTTTTTAGTGCAATTTGAACCCAGGCTGTGTAGGACCTTAATTTAAAAATGCGTTATATGAAATTCAGCATTGATGAAGTCTAGAAGCCTTTCCCCTTGTCTCAGGAGCTGCAGGTTCTGTCCAAGCCCAACATCCCTATTTGAACCCCAAAAAATCATGGGAATGCTGCAGTTTTTGAGTGAGTGCAGGGCTCAGGGGAACTGTGCATGCCAGGCCCTGCCCATGTGTTAAGTGACTGATAGAAATGCTGCAGTGCTAAAATGAGTGCCTATGATTTTAGGTAACGGTGCTCTTGCCTGCTGCTGCTCAGAGCATGAATCCCACCAACCTGTCTGTGCTCGGCAGTGTTGCTGATCCCCCCCAGCCAGTGGCTCTGGAGCAGGGGCCACAAGCAGATAGAGTAAGTTGCCAGGCACCCTTTCCTTTTCCATATATACCAGTGCACTGATTCCATTGCTCCATCATCTCTGGGGATGAAATGTGTCTGAGTGATCTGGGAGGAAATGTGAGAAAGTGTAGTGCAGACTTATACTGTCTTCCATTGTCTCGCCATGGAATGTATGGGGATTTAGGAGATCATGTATTTAATATACAGAGAAACCTGTTTTACAGATGGTTCTGTGAGCAGCCACCTTAAAATTCTGTCAGTGCTAAAAAGTGAAGTTAACAGAAGGTGAAGTGCTGATCGTCACAGCAACATCCACAGGGTTTCCTCACCAGTGTTTTCAGGCAGCTTTGCTGAGTGTAGTATTTCTTGTTCTCTACCTGAGAAACCTGTGTGGTTGATGGAATATGTGCCAAGCTTCAAATGTTGCAGTTGTTTTAAGGAAGGAGAGGGCTAAACTTGAAAATTAGTGGAAGAATGCAACGCCCCTGACTGTCCTTCATGTCTCATTGTTTGTATCTAGTCTCCACGTTACCTCACCCCTTACTGACCTCTACCTTTGTACTCTGGAGATTTGGTTTTGTTGGATTATAAAGAGATTGTGTGCTGAAGTACAGGATTCTCTCTCTTGTACAAAAGAAGTTAAAATACAGCTTTAGGCTTTAGGTAATATCCACAGAGCCTGGACTTTGTTTTAAACTTTCTGCAAGGGTCCAGAACTTCCTCTGAGTTCAGTTTCTTCTGAGAACTGAGTCCTTGACTGGGTAGAGCCAGGGAGTAATACAGGTGTTTTGAGTGAGGCCAGCAGCAGCAGCAGCAAGCCATGCAAAACATCCCTTGGCAGTCATTTAACGCCTTCACTTGTCCTCTTCTCCATTACCAAAGGCAGCAGGAAGGGTAGACTAGCAAGGACCTTCATTGCTTGTCCTTGTGGTTTTCTTCATGAGTCGGCTTGAATTGTTTGTGAATTCTCTCCTCAGGCATCATTACCGGTGCATAACCAGGTGTTACCTCCTATGGAGGCTGTAGATGGTTCTGATCCTTTAGCACCTCTGCAGAATCAAATGGAAAGGATAGAAACTAAAGAGGAAGATGATGAAGATGAAGATGAGGATGAAGATGGGGAAGACACTGACATGGATGAATGGGATCCAGATCCACCTCGACCCTTTGATCCCAATGATTTGTGTAAGTATGTGCAGTGATATGTAGTGCACTACCTTGCCCCTCCCCCTTTTTCTTCCCTCTCTATCAGTCCTTTAGTAAAGAGAGGCAAAAGCCATTCAGATTTTAGCAGTAATGAGTAAATGTGAGTCCTTATTCCCAGAACTGTGAAGTCAAATTGGGCTGTTTTACTGAAAAGACAAAATTCTGTCCTTAGTGAAGTCTCTGAGCTGCTTTGTTTGTATTTTGCTGGGCGCTGGCCTGTCTAAAATTTTAAAATGTAGACAGACTTCCGGCATAAGTGTTCCCACAGCTGAGCCAAGGATGTTTAGAGGGAGATAAGGCTGTCTCTGAGCTGGTGTGTGAGCGTCTGCCTGAAAGTCACGTCTTCTCTTCCTTTGTGTTACAGGGTGTGAAGAGTGTAATAACGCACATCCCTCAGTGTGTCCAAAACATGGACCTCTGCATCCCATCCCAAACCGGCCTGTGCTGACCAGGGCAAGGGCCAGCCTTCCCCTGGTGCTCTATATAGACAGATTTTTGGGAGGTGTGTTCTCTAAAAGGCGTATCCCAAAGCGTACACAGTTTGGGCCTGTGGAAGGACCCCTGGTCAGACAGACCGAGCTCAAAGACTGCTATATCCATTTGAAGGTAAGGGTGAGAAAAGGGGGAATCAATTTGTGCCTAACCTTTGATTTTCATTAATTTGTCTTTCTACCTTGATCAATTCACAATTTTGTTACTTCCATCTCTGAATGTAACTAAGATTGCTTTGGCTTCAAATCTGCTTTGTTATGCATGGTGACACACTAATCCTGGTGAATGTTCTGGCATTATGGGGATAGGATATATATATGTGTGTGTATATATAGGGTGCATAACGTGGAAGGCTGTGAATCACTTTCACATGAGCTGAAGTAGCATCTAGACATAAAATAGCTGCCCCTTTTGAGGACATTCTGCAGTCATTCTTTCGTCATGTTGTAACCTCAGTTCAAAATATTTTTCTTACCTTTCTGTTCATAAGATATAGGGGAGAGGAGATATTTTTATTCCCTTCCTCTTGCCAAATAATTGGGATGGAGTAAAATGGATTTGAGTGACTTTTTTATCCATTTATTTATTGGTTTCAGTATAAAAAATTGGTCTTTTATTTGTTGGAGTTTAAATCCACAGTCTTAGGAGGGCTCTGATGGTCAGTGTCTGACAAGCAAGTTGTGACCATTGGCAGATTCAGCAACTAAGTGAAGTTTAGCTAAAGAAGTGCTGCTTCCTGCTTGAGGCAATGTCATGAATCAAGAAGTAAAAGGAAAAGTGGGTCTGCCAGTTAGAAACTTCTGATTGATGTTTCTGTAGCCTACTAAAGCTACAGTTACTTGTGTGTCGTTTATTATAGTCACATGTTCATACTGTGCCTGACCCCTGTAATGAATGATTCTTGTCCCTAAAAGCCTTGAAAGGATCCATTGTGCCTCCCTAGTTAATCTTCGCCTGTTGCTAAATATTTTTCTGTCTGTTTCTGGATCCATGCTATGAAAGAGGGAAAATTAGCTATGCCTTCATTGCTCCCCTAATGTAACAGTTGCGTAGACATATTAGTTTTCTTAGTAACTCAAATTCTTTTGAATCTGCTGCCAGGCAGTTACAGTCACATGTAATTGGATTTTGCTACAGGTTTCCCTTGATAAGGGTGACAGAAAAGACAGAGACTTGCAAGAGGACCTGTGGTTTGAACTTTCCAGTGAGGCTCTGTGTAACTGGATGATGTTTGTGCGCCCAGCTCAAAACCACCTGGAGCAGAACCTGGTGGCCTATCAGTATGGCCACCACATTTATTATACCACCATTAAAAACGTGGAGCCCAAGCAGGAACTCAAGGTATGGCATTGCTTGTGTGTCAGGATTTTCTTTAAATAGTACCTTAAAAGTTACTGCCTAATAAGTGTCAGAAACTACTGTTGTGAATAGTTGTAGAGCTTTTTTCCTCTGATGGCCTGAATTGAATGTCACTGAAGTCAATAAGTAGTCACCAACATAGGTACTTTAATGAGCTTTGGCTCATGAGGAAGTTTAAAATATGTAAGTTATTTGTCTCTCCCTGTCATGCTTTACACAGCATATATTTTGCTGATACAATCTAATTTTTATTGCAACAAACATTTGGTTTTTTCTAATTCTGGGTGCTCTTTCCAGTTGGCCCTGTGTGTTCCTGGCTCGTTTTCTGGTGCCTTAAGTGAATATGGTCTCTCGTTTTACCTGGCTTTCCTGGTGCTTTTGAAACTTTGCATGTGAAAAATGATAAAGGATATTGTGATTTCCCTGTGGATTGCTTTTTGTTCCCTCTAAAACTTCATTGATTATGTTGAGCTCAAAGCAGTGTGCTGGCTGAGATGGCCTTAATTTTCAACATTTTTGGGGGCACTCTGGGGGAGAACCAAAAAATTTTGATATCTGGAAATTTTGTTGTTCTTCAGATCTCTTCTTGCACGTAGATTTCTACAATTTGTCTGGAAAAACAATTGTTCAGTAAGGGCACTTACTAAATCAGGGCAAAAGCCTACTTATACCCTTTAAGAGTGGCATTATCTGAAATCAGTCCTTTGTTTTTTTTAAGCTGAAGTACTAGAAATCTTACAAATCCATTTTAAGTTTATTCAAGCTTCATTTTCTCAACAGTTTTTAAAACCTTTTGAAATCAGACCTCCCTGTGGGAGCATCATTTTTCTTACTTTATATGATAGTAGTGTCTTTTCAGGGTAAAATGGTTTGCTAATTGAAAGACTTGGTAATCTGATTTCCTCCCCAAGTGGATGTAGGGCATTCCTGTACATTTTGTCCAGAGATTGAAGCAGTTGAAGCTGGGAAGTTCTGATTTGCCTGCCAGGTTTGTAGTTGAGGAGTTCCAGGCTTTCGTCTTTGTCCAGCTGGTGAGATTCCTGTAGAGGGACACACCTGCAGGAGAGTCCTTGAAATCCCACTCACCTCTGCCTGTGGCCCACTGCAAGTCCAAACTTGAGTGTTTCATGCTGAAAATCTGTTGATGCCTTCTTTGATAAATCTCTTCTAAAATCCACCCTTTTTTCATCAGACAGGTGAAATGATGGAAGAATTCTCAGCTAAATGTGAGCATCTGCTTTTAGGCTTTAATAAACTGTCTTCCTGCCTCTTGTGGTTGTCTTTGCTGAAGGCTTGAATTCCTTGTATGACAAAAGTGGGTCCATAATGCTGGTGCCTGGCAGATCTTTGTTTTGGGAAGCAGGACTATATTGCCCCAATCGTTCAGAAGCTCAGAAGCATTTTAAATGAGTCTGTGTGGATGGTGCTGCCTGTTGTCTCTGTAAGGAGAGCAGGAAGCAAAATGGGAAATCCCCCGAGTTAAAAACATTTCCATTCCTCTTGGTACAAGTATCAGTACTCTACTGACATCCTTCCTTTACAGTCATGTAGCTGCGTTTGAAGAGGTTAATCTTATTTCCTTTAGAGCTACTGGTAGCTATGTGTGAGATTAACATTCATGTTAGGAAGCTAGACCTTAAAATTAAATGGATGTACTTCCTGAGCAAAGCTCTTTCATTCCTCAGTGGGGCACATTGATCTTACCAGACTTTATTACTGAGGATGAAAGGAGCAATAAGAGTTAGTCATTGAGGCAAATGAAGTAAATGTATTGCTTGAAACCCATTTTCAAATTAATTTCCATTAGTTTTGGCTCCACCTAAGTGTCCTGCTACCTTGTGCTCCTGCTGCAGGTGTGGTATGCTGCCTCCTATGCTGAGTTTGTGAACCAGAAGATCCATGACATAACTGAGGAGGAAAGGAAGGGTAACTCCAGATCTTCTGCTTTCAGTGTGGTGGTTGTTGCGAGTTGCACTCCTTACTTTCAAGTATATGGCCTGTATAGTGCTCTCAAATTTCTGCTGGGTTGGGAAAAGTTAAACCAGATCTAGTTTGTGTTATTGGAGCTTATTTCCAATAGCTCTTCTAATGACAATGTTACCTTAATTGAAGCCTTTGCTTCAGTTTCTGGGAAGTATTAGGTTGCTTCCTTCCAGGAAGCAGGACTGTTTCTGTACTCAGTGTCTACTGTGTGTCATAAACTGAGGTATGACAGCTTTAGATTTAGCAATTTCCCTTGATCTCCCTTAATTTATGCCAAAGGCACAATCCTGTAGGCGCTCTTCAATTTAAGGGTGAATTTCAGAATCCCCCTGAATTTCTAACAGTGTTGACAGTCCATGGGAATAGTCCCCAGTGATCTTTCTGTGTCTCTGTGGTGAGCTATGGTCATGGCACAGTGCAGAGGGCTTAGAAGCAAAGACCAGTGGAGCAGGACTGGGTATTCTTCAGCCTGTCTAACCTTCAGGGGAGAAATATGGCCCACAGACGATAGAGAGACTGGGGCAAAAAACTTAGGTGTTTAATTGGTGGTGAGTGAAATGGTGTTATTGACATTTCTGATAGTGCTCAGGGAGCAGGAAAAGAACTGGCCGTGTTACGAGTGCAATCGGCGTTTCATGAGCTCGGAGCAGCTCCAGCAGCATCTCAACTCCCATGATGAGAAGCTGGACTTCTTCAGCAGGTACTGACAGCCTTAGCTTCACTTGCGGTTCACTGTGCTGCTTTCCCAAACATGCAAAAAGGAGGGGCTTTGTCCTGCAAATTTTAGTGACCAGCTCAGGAGAGATCAGTTCAGCACCAGAAGGAAAAATCATGGCCACGGGAGGCTGACTGGTATGAGACTGTGAAAGAAGTAGCTTGAGAGAAATAAATACTCTGTTGAAATTGGTGAGGGTTTTTTGTTTTGCTTTTTTTTTTTGGTTTTTTTTTTTTTTTGACAATGACTTTAAATACTTGTAATGTTTCAGTATCACAGTATTGAAATACTATGTTTCTCAGAGATATGGAAGTACCGAGCCTGGAAAACAAGGCTTCTAATGCCTCATTGGCCTGGCAAGATAGTTTATCCTGAGCTATTAAAAACTGAATCTACAAACACCTGTCCAAGTAGAAGACATTGGTGCCTTCTTTCTCCTGAAATGTAACGAGTGACTGTTTTGTTTTGCTTTTTTGGTACAAAATTGTTCCTTCTGTTCGGTGCCTGACATCAACAGCTGAGCGCTTTTGGGGAAGGATGTTATGGCTTCAGGTTTTAAATGGGTTTCCTTGTGTCCTTGTTCCATCATGCTGAAAATGCTCATGGCACACCATAAACTGGGTTGTTGGAAGTGGGAGGCTTGCCATGGCAGAGGGTTGGATGGAAGCAAGTAGTCCTCTTGGTCCTATGATTACTGATAGAAATTTTAATGGGTTCTGAACCTTGATTTCTCATAAAGCACAAAGTAAATAGATACCAGCCAGAAACCTATTGGTTTTGTTGCTGGAATTTCTTCAGTTTTTATTATTTATTGCATTTTATTATTTACTGCGTCACTGTTGCTGAATTGAATGGGTGAGTAGGGATGCTGAGAAAGAAAGTATAAAATCAGTGGAGAATCAAAATTCATCTTTTTTTGTGTCAAACCTGGAGCACTCTTGTATTCTGCAGAGCCAGAGGCCGAGGTCGTGGGCGAGGAAAGAGGAGATTTGGACCAGGCAGACGCCCTGGGCGCCCTCCCAAATTCATGCGCATGGAAGTAACCGGTGAAAATGGTGAAAAGTGTGAAGAAGGGACGCAGGTATATTTCTGGAGATGGAGGGGAAATAATAGCACATGGAATGTAAACACTTAACTAAAGAATTTGAGGCGTCAGTGCAAACTGAGGGTGTGTTTTGGGCTTACACATGAGTAATTCTTTGTTTCTGGCTGGAATTCTCTGCCAGGAGAGCACACTACTTGCCTTCTATAAAACCTGCAAAATCGCTTGGATTTCTGCAGCAAGTTTCATTCTAAAGCACTTAGCAGTGAGGTGGGTTATTGTGGCAGTTTAGCAGCCTCACAGAAGTAACTTAGACAGTAAAACTGTAATAGGAATTTAGGTTCCTATTTGTCCTTTCTGGAATGTGAGATCAGCCTGCTCTTACAACTGTTACTGGTGGAATTAAATCACTTTGAGATATGATTCTCTATGATGCTTTAATATTAACAGAAGGGCCGCCTGTAGGCAGACTTATTGCAAAATGTTCTTTTGCTTGGAGCTGTTAGTTATATTCTGCAGGATGTAAGGGATGTAATTCATTTAAGTAAAAAGCTAAATTCCCTCATGCTGACTATGCTTAGGTTGCCACCAAGTCCTTTTATGAGCAGTGACAGGAGGAATCAGTGCTCTGGTTTATGACTTAGCTGAAAGCTAATATCTGGAGTGGCAATTTTCCTCCGGCACCTCACTGGGTCATGGCTCTGTGCTGACTCAGAGGGAAGAATGTATACTCTGCTTGTGAATTCCTGCTGCAATGCCCTAAATGCTGCATTACGTGCAGGCAGTTGTGAGCTTACTCTCTCTATAGACTGGTATGACACATGCCAGCCACATTTAGACAAATAAACCTAATGCTGGTCCCAAACCCTTCACTCTGGGGAGATGACGCAGTCCAGTGTATGAGTGGCCTCTGGATTGGAGGTGGCTTGTGTCCTGCCAGCTTGAAGCATGGCCCAGGGCTGGCTGAGGTGTGTCTGTGCAGTGGGACAGGGTGATGTCTCAAGCTGTTGGACATCTGCTCACCTCATTAAAGCTAGGCACAAGTTCTGCCTAGGAACTGGAAAGTCAGGATGCTGAGAGCACAGTTGAGTGTAAGAAAGGTAGAAACTTGCCTCCCAGACCTGGGCTGGACGCTGAGCTGGTGTGTTGTTTGCTAAGGGTCTCTTTCTGTTAAGCACTTCTGCATGGTCTGTAAGGGTCTTCATTCCTTGGTTTTCTTCTCCCACACCTGCTTTTGTGTTTTGACAGCACCAGCCTTCAGCTGATGTAATTCACAATTAATTCTAGTGCTCTGTTCCCTAGCTTGTGCTTTCAAGTTTCTTCAGTTGCATTACATGATGTCAAATAAGAATCTATGTGTTTTTTCATGTAATTGAAGATGATTCCATTCCAGAAGAGTTATTGGAACTTAAAGGGAGAAAATGTAGATTTTTGGCATGTGCTTCTTGAGTACATCGCCACCCTTTTATGCTAATACGAAAGGGGAGGAAAACAGCTTTGTGTGATATATGGAAGTATATAACAGAGCTGGAAAATGGATAAAAAAACTACATAGTGCGCAGTGTGATCACCTCATTTGTCACTCTCCAGTGCAGCACTCCTTGTAGTTTGTTAGAAAGGAGAAGACACTGCAAAATGACACCCAATGTTTCAAAGCAGCAATAGTTTCCAGGAGAGAGAAATCTCTCCTTTCCTGAGTCTGCACTAGTCACTTTGGTTAAAGCAGAAATAGTCCTGAGTGCAGAAGCCTTTTTGGCTGTTAACAGCCAGATAATGCTGATTGTCTGTGGCTGGTCAAGACAAAGGGATGGCCCATGGAGAGTCACCCACCTGCAGCACTGCCTCCCTGGTTCTCTGGGTGATGCTCCTGTCGGCTGCAGGTGGTGTGCTGACAACAGCAGTGGACACAGTAGAACTGTAGGAGTTAGTGTCAACACTACACTACACTGTTTTGTTTAGCTTGTGATTAAGCACATACAAATCTTTTTGTCTGCTGAGTATTATCAAAGTCTTTTTCAGTGGGTGGGGGGAATAATCACTGGTTGTATGATTTGCGATTTCAGGACTTGCTGCATTTTTCCAGCAAGGGGCAGTTTGATGAGGCCGGACAAGCTCCATTGAACGGGTTGGAGCAGCAGGAGCAGACTCCAGTACCACCAGAGCCACAGGCAGCACTGGAGCAGCAGGAAAACCACGTGCTTCATGTACAGCCACAGCATGAGGGGAGCATGGTGCCCATGCAGAGCACCATGACAGCAGATGACATGAGGCGAGCAAAGCGCATCAGGGTAAGCACAGAGGATGGGGGATCACATCCAGTGTAACCCAGGGAATGCCAGGCCTGCCTGCCAGGGCCAGTTGGTCCTCCTTTCACTGTCGTATCCATTTCCAAATCCCAAATACAGCATCTCATTCCTAGCAGTTTTCTTTGCACTGAGAGGAAGACAAATCTCACTTAAAGGACCAGTATCTCATAGGTACTAGTGAGAACTGGTCAGGAGCTGGAGCTGATTGAATTCCATCACAGTAATTCTTGCATGGAAATACAGTCCATCCAAGTTGACAAGCAGAGGTCCTTCAAACAGCTGGCAGAATTCTGGTCCTGTGGCACAGACTAACGACTTGCTCTCAGCACCATCTGTGTCTCTCAGAACTCTCTTGCAAATAATTGCCAAAAAGGAACCATAACTTCAGTGTTGATCCACTTATATGATTATGATACTTGGTGATAGAGTCCTTTTTTGGGTAGAAAACCCTGCCTTTGAGAGCAAAACCTGTGTTAAGAGCAAACACTCAGCCTGAGCTCTGTGTCAACTGGTTGAGCTGTTTTTCTACTGTGTGTGGGAGGGAAATGATTCAAGCAAATAATCCTTGAAGCTTTGTAATTGGGCGATCAATTTATTTAGCTTAAAATCTTCTTCTATGTGCTAACTTTGGATGAAGGAAAGAAACAGCTGCAGTAGGGGTAAGAGTTTGTTTTTAGGGGATGAGGAAGGATTACAAAAGAATTGAATAACTATCCTGTATAGGAAGATGTTAAGCCAAATTTTGCTTGCACTTTGCAGAAATATATATGCAAGACCAATGGTGGTGTTACCTCAAAAATGCTGTGGCATGTCTTGAAGGAAGAGTTCAGCTTGGGCACATTAAGACAATTTTTAACCATACAAAATGCTTGCTGTCTCTGAATGACAAGTTTCTAGCAGTGATTTAATTTTCATATGTTAAAAGCTTGGGGGACTTTTTACTGAATGTATTGAAGTGTGTATAATAGAGTATAACAGAGAGATGCTAAAGTTTTGACAGAGCATAAGGATGTTCTGCTTACACTGTGCTACAGCTTCCTCAGTAAGGAAAGAAAGTATTGGCCATTTCCCTGACCTTTTGAACCCAATATGTGAATTTAGGATTCTCTGAAATAATGCATGTAGGAAGAAAAGGACAGAAATTCTGAAGTCACTTCTTTGTCTTGTGATTTTGTTGTCTGTAAATTAATCACAAATGGATGATAGCTCAGAGGAGTGCAGTGGTGGTTCAGTGACATGTTTGTATCTCTAGTCTTCCGAACTTTTCCTGTATCTGGCAGCTCGTGTTCAGCAGAGTCCTGGAGAAGTTTCAATCCAGGAGCACTGGCACAATGGCAGATGGAAGATTGCACAAACCTTTCCATATTGCATCAGACTGTGAGCAATGAGCACTTGAGATAAGACTAAACCAGCAAGCATCATTTTCTAAGCACTGAAAAATCATCCTCTGAACACTCACACAGCACCTGCCTACAGTAACATGCACTTCATAATAAAAGCAGACAAACATTTGGTTTTTATATATGCGGTACATTATTCACTTCCAAAGAACAGGTAGAAAGTCCTAACTCCTGGTTATGATTCTGAAACCTATGTAACTGTAATTCTTTTTTATTACTTTGATAGGATTTAGTTTTCAAAAACAGTCATTCTTTGTGAATTGCTTCAGCTTTTCTAAGGCTTAAGACAATGGTGCTTTCAGACTGTTTTCATGCTAGCTGGAAGCACTGATCTGTCCTGCCACAAGGTTCAAGTCCTGATAGGATCAGTTCATTTTTCAGCCTCTGCTTTAAAACCTGTGGGGTTTCCTTGGAGATCAGACTTTAACTATGGCAGCTGTTTCCCTAGTATTGAAAAGAAATATACCCACCCTTCAAGAGCTCTTGTAGAAAATTAGAGGAACATTGTGGTCCACAGCCAAATGAATATTTGCTTTTAGTTCAGTTCTGGGCACTATGTAGTGTGTCTGTGTGCTAATGCCAGAAACAGGAGAGATAGGAATATGATTTGGAAAGCACAGTCACTTCCTTCATGGTGAAAAAAATGGAACTGGTTGTGTAACAAGGAGCACAGCCAGTAAAATGAGGTTAGAAAAAGACCCTTCTCCTTAACTTTTTTACTCTCCTTATCCCCTACCCTGTTGTCATCCTGCCATAATTATTGCCTTCTTCTGAAACCATTCTGTTCTCACTATGGTTCTGCAGTGCATATTTCATCCTTATTAATTAGCCCTAGGAAAATAGGAAAGATCATAAAACACCTTCAAGATTACCTGTGGTTTTTATCTTTGCCCTTTAAATCCCCTTGGGCAGTTACTAACTACAGAATAAACCTTGAAGATCTGTTTAGTGTTTCCTGAGGCAGAAACCTCAAAGCAGTAAACTCTAGTTGGAAGAGTCTTTGTAGTGACTTGCAGAAGTCAAGGCTCCTGTTTCTTCAAGTCCATTGCATAACATAAGTATTTTTTTCTCTCTCAATGCTGCCTGCTCAGCTGGAGCTGCAGGTAGGTTTGGGGTTTTGTTTCATTGGGTTTTTGCTGTATCTAATCCAATGGTACGTATCAGCACCACCTGCTATGTTGTTTTGTCCAGCTCCTGTTTAGTGTTTCCTGATTGACCCTGCACCATAAATTGTCACATTCATTCTTCTTTAGGTAACCAATGTCCAGAACTTAGTGTTACCTGAATAACAATTTGCATTTTTCTAGTTCTAGTTCATACCAGTTCATTGTAGATTCAAGGTGGATTTTACAGGAGTAAATTGCTTGGATGAGGAGCCATAATATCAGTCTTAAAGTCTTGGAGAATTTGTTTGCAAAATTGTTTGTGCTGGATCAATACTACAAGTTAATAAGACAACACTTAGTTATTTTGTTCTGTTTTTATAGTTGATAGATTACCTAGGTGAAGAGCAGTAAAACATTTCACCTTCTGTAGCTCTTGAGATAACATCAGGGCTATGTTGAGTCTTACCTGCTGTATTAGCAGTCAGATCTGTGCTAAGGTACCAGTGATCAAAACTCAAATTAATAGTACAGTTCAGGACTTGAAATACATCTTTTCACCTATGTTTTATTAGCATCTCCCTGTGGTTAAGAGGGGAAATTATATCCTTTGGACTCCAAGCAGCACATGGATTTTTGCACAGCACATGGCTGTCTTTCCAGTTTCCAGTGTGACTTACAGTAGTTCCTTGTGTTTCCCATTGTCTCCACTTGTAAATTAGAGAATGATGATGATGACAACTCCTGGGAAGCCCTATTTGGAGCTCCTGTATTAAAGTGTTCATTTTTTTTTGGTAGCAAAACGGTTGCTCTCCTGTTCTTTGCTGAAATGAAAGTCTAGGTTTCGCTCTGCAGTTCAGATGGTGAAAAGGAACTTTCAGGTTCACAAATTTAATTAGTAGCACAGCAATTCACAGTATCCCCAAGCTGTTCCCTCCTTCTAGCAGAAGAGCTCCTAACTTTACTTAATCAGTGTCAGCTGTGGGCATGCACTTAAGGGACCCAGCAAATGTCAGTTGAGTCAGCTGCCACTTTCCAACAAGCAATAGAGAGAGTAAACCAGAGAAATTTGTTTGCAGAAGTCTTGAATGTGTCTCGTAGAGAAGTGGGTCATAAGGAACACATGTGAGCAGAAGTGTCAGCAATATTCAAATGGAATCCAAGTGGTTTGGGTTGGGAGAGACCTTAAAACTCATCCTGTTCCCCCCCCTGCTTTGGGCAGGGACACCTTCCACTATCCCAGGTTGCTCCAAGCCCTGTCCAACCTGTCCTTGAATGCTTTCAGGGGTGTAGCAGCCACAGGCTCTCTGGGCACCCTGTGCTACCCTCACTGCTGAGAATTTCTTCCTAATATGCAACCTGAGTTTATGCTCTTCCATGTTATTTTGCTAACTATCATGATGTAGATTTTGAAAGAGAAGACCAATAAATAATGGCTTATAGAAGTATTTGAGAGAAGAGTGGATATTGCTTAGACTTCCTGCAGAGGAACAGAGCATTGTACTTTGAGGGCAGTAATGGGTGACAATGTGCTGTGGGATTTCATAGGACTCAATTCCAGCTTTGCAACCTCCAACATGAAAGTTCTCATCCAATACTGCAATGCAGGTGCAGGGCCCTCTTCCCTCTTTCTACAGGCAGTGCAACCAGCAGCATCTGTTCCTCCATCAGAGTGCTGGGTCAGGACTGGGATGGCTCTATAACATTTATCTGAAGGGAAAGGGAAGAAAATGAAGAAAGAACGATCATGAAATGTTACAGAAAAGGCAGAATGTAGGCAGACACACACCAAAACAAAATAGCAGCTGAGAAGAGACATTGCACACAGTAGGAGTGGAGGATTGCTCACAAGTTCTTACCTGCTGCTCATAAAGCTGCCATTCTGCTCTTGCCATCATGTTTTGAAACTGTTCTTTATGGCAATAGTAAACAAGTTCAGACCAGCATTTCTTGAATTTGTTCCTCTAGAAGTTCTCCAGGCAATGCTAAACCACTGCTGCACATCTCTGTGGTGATCTTTGATGCAGAAGGTGATCTTGTAAATGGCTGTGCAATTTCATAAGCCCTGCTCCTGAGGGAAACACAGGAGCTACACCATTCCTTTGTGTAGTGGCTGAACTTATGATGTGATGACAAATAATCAGCTGGAATTGCAGCTTTTCTCAGGCCCAGGTCTGTGCTTCAGAGATGACTTAGTTTTATTTTACCGAAAAATGGCATGCTTAAAGACAAGTCAGCTAAATCAGAAGAAATCAGGGATGGAGAGAACTCCTGCACTGTGTTTTGCTAACTCAGGATGTAGCTGCAGGCATGTCCCTGACTTCTGCCTGTCACAGCCTCCCCTGCTGTAAATTTGAAGCAGTGTATGAAGGAAAATAATTTCTTGACATTTAGGTTCACTGATCATCCAGTGTATTTAATCCCAAATATATATGGATGTGGAATCTATACATGATGATGAAAGCTAATGGTCTCTTGGATGCTTCTTCCAGAATGCAGCTCTGCAGCACCTGTTCATCCGGAAATCCTTCCGCCCATTCAAATGCCTGCAGTGTGGGAAGGCCTTCCGGGAGAAGGACAAGCTGGACCAGCACCTGCGGTTCCATGGGCGGGAAGGGAACTGCCCTTTGACCTGTGACATCTGCAACAAGGGCTTCATCAACAGCGGTGCCCTCGAGAGCCACATGAAGTTCCACATGGACCAGAAAACGTACTCCTGCATTTTCTGCCCTGAGTCCTTTGACCGCTTGGATCTGCTTAAAGATCACGTGGCCATCCATGTCAGTGATGGCTATTTCACCTGCCCCACCTGCAAGAAACGCTTCCCAGACTTTATCCAGGTGAGATGCTGCACTGATTTGAAGCACTGCTTTGGGGGTCTCTCACAGGGCTGCAGATTTCTCAGTGCTCTCCTCCTGTAACTGTACAGCAGTTCATTCTCACAAGGTGCAGGGGTCCACCTCGGTCAGAAACTGAAAAGGAAGAATGACAAAGCACTGCTAGACATTGTCGTATGACACTGAAGTGCGCTGTCCATTAAATCACCAGATGTGATGCTTCAATCTGGCATTAGAAGGCACTGTACTGTAGAAGGGTGGGTGCCTTATTCCCAAAAAATGCCGGAAGTAGAGGTCCTGACTATTACATCTCCATGACACAAAAAGGAATTGTCTTTTGCTGTATTCAGCTTGTACTTGAACACACTTTGCCCTTTGTCATTAAAACTGAACAAAAGAAAGAGAGTGATTTTACATCTTTAATCCCTTGCCTATTTTCTGTCAGGATAATTCATTTGAACAGCTTGAAGAAATGCCAGAACAGATCAGAATACTCTGCTTCCTGAGTTCCCCCCTGAGCTTCAGCTGGGCACTTTATTCTCCTTCCCTCCACACTGCACTGGAGCAGTGAGTAATGCAGCTACTCTGCACTATGCTTGAGCATTTGGACAAGGTCATTAGTAGAATTTAAAGATTCTATTTCCGTGTCCAGTAAGAAAAAACTGAGATGGACCATGCACATATTCATTATCCTTCCTAGAGACAAAGCAATTGATGTGTCTTACTGAGCTGCCTGACTGAAATTGTAATGTAGAAATCCAGTTTAGATCAGTAATAGGAGCAGATAGACTATCCAGTAGACTAAAGAAGAAAGGATAGGGGAAAGTGATTTACTAATATAGTTCTATCTGGGCAGAAGTCCTTTATCTTCTGTAAATGTTCAACAAGGAAGAATGCTGATGATTCAGAAATGCTGCATTGCAACTTAATACCCTGTAAACTTTCCCATGCAAGCAATTGAAAGTCCAATGACTTTTTTCCAACAATTTAGTTCTATTTTTGACATTTAACAATTATTTTTTTCTCTTCTTGCTATGTGAATAATTAAGACTAGTTACTGCTGCCTACTGAAATACTTCTATGTGGAACAGGTAGAGATGCCAAGTTGTTCCATGTATGATTAGTATTAGAAGATGGTAAGGATTTAATTAGAGCTCCATTTATTGAGTAGTGCTTGCATTTCAAATGTCAAACCTCGTTAGTTCCTTTATTGTGGGAGATAGAAAAAACCCTGCTAGATGTTTGAAGAGGTGAAGCATAGTCCCAAAGTATGGAGAAGTAATTACCATTTAGAAATGGTGTGCAAATGGTTTCCTGATTAAGTTTTTTTTTTCTTTGTCAATTATAATTGCAAGCTCATTGTGTCTGATTTAAAGGAATTAGTCCCCATGTTTTAGTTTCTTATAAATGAAAGGATGACAATGAACCTCAGATGAATGTGTTAACTTGAGGGTGATTCTGTGCAAATGGTACATTGTGGATTTTCGTCGCCCAAAAGTACAACTGTGCAATAGCAAATGCCTTCAAGAATCAGTCTTGAGGAAATCAAATCACACATCCAGATGAGTAATAAAGATGTTATGGCTTTATAGAAGCTATTGCTGAGATATTAAGTGTTCTGATCAAATAATTTTTAAACCAAAGAAAAATTAGACATCTTCAAAACTTTTTCCTTTTCTTTCATATTGCAAAGAGTTTCCTAGACTGTGTAACCGTTCAATTCTCTCTTGAATAAACTCCATTTTTCTGTGATTTTCCATTTTAGGTCAAGAAACATGTGCGCAGTTTCCATTCTGAGAAGATTTACCAGTGTACAGAGTGTGACAAGGCTTTCTGCCGCCCTGACAAGCTGCGACTGCACATGCTGCGGCACTCGGACCGCAAGGACTTCCTGTGCTCCACTTGTGGCAAGCAGTTCAAGGTGAGGTGGCTCTTGGCTGGATCACTAGTACAAAAACAAGTATTCCTTACCCTCCTTCAAGGAGATAAGCTCATATTCTCAAAGGTGAAAGAAAATAAGATGTGTAAACACACTAGACTTGCCTGTGAGTTGCAAGCATTGCTTACTGTCCTGTGTGAGCTATGACATCCATTTCTGAAGGACAAGGGGCAAGGTCACCTCATTATCTTATTTCAAACAGATCTTATTCCTAATAATTTAATAGCAAAGGAACTTCCTGTTTGCTCACTAAGAACTGGGACATTATACACCTCTATTGCTAGGGATTGAGTTACATTGCTTATATCATTTCAATTAAGAAACTTCTTGCTGATGCTAGTGGATTGATAATGTTCCTGGTCAAGATGCCTGCGTCCATGGCATCCACCTTATCAGCATGTGTTATCCAGATGTCTTTCCAAATCCCACCGAAACAGATGGAACAGACTGTGAGCCAGGTAAACTGTGGTGGCAGCAGCCTGCTCCCTGTTACTGAGTTTGTGATGGGACACTGAGGGACTGGATGCTTCTGGGTAAAGGAACACATTTTTCTGAGAGGATAATTTCTCTCTCTGGAGAGAGATCCCTGAACAACTCAAATTGTGACTCTTACACATAATAGGCAGTATGGCAGTTTCTGTGATGTTGCTGACATTTTTCTCCCCAATTTCTCCTTCCCAGAGGAAGGACAAGCTGCGAGAGCACATGCAGAGGATGCACAACCCAGAGAGGGAGGCCAAGAAGGCTGATCGGATCAGCCGCTCCAAAACCTTCAAGCCGCGGATCGCGTCCACTGACTATGAGAGCTTCATGTTCAAGTGCCGCCTCTGCATGATGGGCTTCCGCCGCAGGGGCATGTTGGTGAGTGCCTGGGTGCTGTTACAGCATCTGTACTCTGTTCTGATGGATAGGTAAGGAATAAAGATGGAACTCCAGTGCTGGAACACAAGGGTCGTAAAAGGGCTTGGGCTGGAAGGGACCTTAAAGCTCATCTTATTCCACCTACCTGCTATGGACAGGGACACTTTCCACTAGACCAGGTTGCTCCAAGCCCCGTCCAATCTGGTTTTACCCAGCCAGGATGCTGTGAAACAAATTTTGGCTAATTTTGGAGCTAAGTTGAGATGATACATCTTTTTTTAAACCTCTATGTTTTACCTCTTCAGCAAATTTGCACATTTTTACTTGCCTGCACTGTACATCTGGTTGTCAGTACCATATTTTAACACTAAGGAATGCTGATTGATGTGTACTGTACGTGAGATGAAAATATTGCCTTGTTCAGCCTTGCTGCCTCAGTTTTCCTGACTGTCTTTCCTGGTTTTTGTTTCTTCCCGTTCTCAAGGGCCTCTTCTGGCCATGTCTTGTCACTGCCTCTGGGTAGAGGCTGTTCTGCAGCATGAGACTATTTGCAAAGGTTTCATGGGAGTTCTGATATGGGCAGAGGCCCCTTATTACTACCTCACTGTCAGATACCAGCTACAAGACAGTTCTGGCAAACTATTTCACCCCTTCCTATCTAATTTTGGTCAGAGAAATTGTAAATGAGATCTAGCAACACCACATTTATCTTCAGCAGTTAAATGTGAGTGCACAATAACCCTTGCAGCAGCAAATGCTTCCAGTGTTGCTGGCTTGCATCGTTCAGTTTTGGTTTGGCTGTTACCCATGTCTAAAAGAAGCACCAATCATTTGGCTTTCAGCTGTAATATGTTCTTGTTCTTTCTCCTAGGTGAATCATTTATCAAAGAGACATCCAGACATGAAAATAGAAGAGGTGCCAGAGCTCACGTTGCCTATCATAAAACCCAACAGAGATTACTTCTGTCAATACTGTGATAAGGTAGGTGGGAAGTCACCCCTCAGAGGATAGCTCAGTCCCAGTCCTGGATGCAACCAGTTTGTCTCTGCTTAGAAATCACTGGTGGGGTTTGTAGCTTTTCTGAGGTGCTTGCCAGCAACATTCCTGCAGTGCTGTCCAAAAAAAAAGACTACAAAATGCACTTATGCCAAGGCAGTGGAATGCTCATTGAAAGATGCAGTTTTCCCCTTTCTGCTGTGTTTAGCATTGGAAAACTTGAATACTGTTATCAAGCGAACAGTCACTGACCCTTAGTCTTGTGTTAGCCCAGGACTAAGTATCCTGTGTATAATTCCTGCCCAGTAAGTACTTTTGGTTTCTGTATGATTTCTGAAATTTAGTCTTTAACACCTTTTATTGTATGCTGCTTACTAGGTCATGTGCCAGTAATTCCCGGTGGTCAGTGGAGCCTGAAGTTACTTCTGCAGTGCCTTTGTGTTCTTGCTCTTATTCTCCTTTGCCTTTTATGCCTGAGAGCCTTTATTTACCAGGGAGTGTATTTTGACTGTCCTTATCTTCAGTATGTCTTTCTTTGATGCCTCTTCTCTTTTGTTTGAGGGGACAAAATAGTTTTAATTATTAAATACTATTTGTTTGTTGAGGTGCCTAAAAAGATCTAAAAGGTATGTTGATCACTGAACTAAAACAGTTTGATGCTTTGTGTCAAGTAGAGACATCAACCCTCATAACAAATTAACATTAGACGTTTGATCTTCAAATACGGCAAAGAGTTTTCCTCTTACCTCCTTGTCCTGGTTTGGTGTTTGATTGTGTCATACTATATGTTCTCAAAAGGCTTCTCTGTGCTACACAAGGAGTCAGTTGCTTTTACAGGTTGATGAAACTGGAAGGCATATGTTCATGCCTTCTGTTGTAATTGTCTGGGGATTTAACTAAATGTATTCTCTAAAGCAATATGCAGTCCTTCCAGATCAAGATGACTGCTAGCTGTTTCCTGTGCAGACACTGGGACTGCGCCATTTTCATTCCAAATCTTTGCCCTGCAGGTGTACAAGAGTGCCAGCAAACGCAAAGCACACATCCTGAAAAACCATCCTGGTGCTGAGCTACCTCCAAGCATCCGGAAACTGCGTCCTGCAGGCCCGGGAGAGCCAGACCCCATGCTGAGCACTCACACCCAGCTGACAGGCACCATTGCGACCCCTCCAGTGTGCTGCCCTCACTGCTCCAAGCAATACAGCAGTAAGGTATATGGGGTTTTCTGGCCTCAGACAGCCTCTTCTTGGGGATGCATTATCACCATGGTCTCTGTCACCTGTCTGTCCACAATCAGAGCTCTCTTCTTCTCAGTCAGAGTGCTGATTTTGTGCTGTGTGTTGACAGTGCAGGCACAGTCTGGTTGTTTTAGGACCAAAAGATTCCATGAATAGAAAGATTTGTGCTGAAAAGTTACAAGAGCATGATCATGAATGGAAGAGCTTGGAAAATGCTCTCTGATAGTTACAGGGGAGATGAACAGGGAAACAAAACACAGAAAAAATGACCTTTGGAAAAAGTCACAAAACACTTGGCTATGTTGAGGTAAAAAGCTGTTGAGGACAATAATTCAGCATCTGCTCTAATCAGCAACAGGTTTGTGATCCTTGTTTTCAACTTTGTGGACCAGAGGATTTCATAGTGTGAATCTTGATGCTGCTTTACTGAGGGAAGCATAAAAGCTGTGTTTGGCCAGGTTGTTGGATTTCATGTGGCCCTGAGCAGAGTTACTGACCATGCTTCCCGTGCTGCTTTGCTTCTCTCTGCAGACGAAGATGGTGCAGCACATCCGCAAGAAGCACCCAGAGTTTGCTCAACTCCCAAACACGATCCATGCACCACTGGCAACAGCCGTCATCAGTTCCACGCCCACTGTTCTCACCACTGACAGCACGACCGGAGAAACTGTTGTGGTAAGGGCTGTAGGCACACAAGGGCAGTGCAGGGAAACACACAGAACAGGAGCCTTCTGGTATTAGTAACCCTGGTTTATTTGGCAGACATCACTTTTAAACCTGTTTTAGGACATTATTTGAGATTACTTCTGGTTTTGAGCCTGTTGTGGTCTAATTTTACATTCTGAGGAGCTGTTCAGTTTTTTCTGGACCTTTAAGGATTTCTCTTTTATCCCCAAATCCATTTCCTTCTTTCATTTAGACCTACTGACTCCACATAATGAATTCGGGGATACGCATCTCTTGGATTTTCACTGGGAATTTTCTCCTGAAGTAAGAGATGCAGTTCCTGGCATCAAGAGGACAAGTTTAACAGTGACTGGATCAAACTGTATTCAGGGAGTCAGATCTTTCTGTAATCCTTTGGACAGCACAGCACTGAGCAAGATGAATCTCCAGTGGCTGATCTCTTTACTATTAATACATCAGCTGCTGCAGAACTGAAAGCAGAGACTAGAAAATGTGTCCTTCAGTGTTGTGGGGATACTGTGTAGTTTTAAAAGTCCTATTCATCATAGTTTAAAACATTCTATCTAAAGACTAACTGGATAAAAGACTGTTTTACTTGAGATTGGAGGGGTTCAGTCTGGATGCTGTTGGCTTCATGAATCTGATTAGGTACTAAATGTTCTTTACACATTAGAAATACAGTTGTCACTCTGACAGGGGAGGAAGAAAGGTGCAATATATCCATGAACCACTTTTTGACTTGGAAATTAAGTCAGCTCTTCACAAATACAGGACTTTCATTGTTTAACAGAATACTGGTATGTCACAAGATGAAAATAATTATTTTTATTATGATATGTTAAGTTAGCCATTAATGGTCCTGACTAGAATTTAGACAGAAGAGAGCAATTCTAGTTGATGATCCCTGGTGACTACTTATGACCCCAACCTCTGTACACATTAAGCTTTTGTAAATAAATGGCCAGACCCACCATAAGTGTAGATAAAAGAACAAGAGCCATGAAGAAGTATTTTAATATGATGATGATCTGTATCTCTCTCTGTCTCTCTCTCCCTGATCAGACAACAGATTTACTGACCCAAGCAATGACAGAGATTTCCCAGACCCTCACTACAGACTACCGGACTCCCCAGGGAGATTATCAGCGTATCCAGTACATCCCTGTGTCTCAATCCACAACTGGCTTGCAGCAGCCACAGCACATACAGCTGCAGGTTGTCCAAGTGGCCCAGGTGAGTAACCTGGTGGGGATCTTGCTGTGCTTTTGACCTCTTCCCTACCAAGTCTGTGTGTTCTAGGGGCTCTAGCACACAGAAGTGTGGTAAGGAGTAGTTACAAAAAGTGCTGCAGCTACATTTTACAGATAAATCAACTGATAAGGCATACAGTTCCCTTCATAAGCATTTGTACTGGGCATAAATAGTCCTGCCAGCCTTGATCAGCTTGCTAGTGATACATCAACACAGTCCTAAGTTATTTCTATCCATCTGGGCAGCCTTGCTCAAGTCCGCTCTAGGAATGTTTTCCAGCAGCTGAAAAGGTGGGTCAGTGGGTGACCCATTTTCTGCAGTTCAAGACTGATTTGTACGTTCTTGCCCTCAGTGAGTCAGAGCCAAAAATTGGGAGTACAGAGAGTGGTTGCTTGTTCCCTTCATAGCATCTATTAGAATATTCATTCTCTTGATGCTCAGCAGCCTCCTAAAAATGAAACCAGAGTGGAACTAGAGTAGCTGCTCTGAGGAAAATATCTCAGGAAGTTGTAAGAAATTGTTGGAATCCAGAATGCAGAGAGTATTTTTCTGCATGTTTTAAAGGATCCAAATCCTCTGACAAATACTACTTTAAATCTTTGTCCATGGAAAGGGCTTCCTAGGTTTTGGGATGAAACAGAATTTTCAAGAATTTAAATTAGATAGTAGCATAATATGTAATTTATCACAGGGTGAAAAATGTAGATTTTTGGGTTTGTTAGAATGGTAAGTAGATGAAGACAAGATGGAGGATCCTTGTCGTTTTTAGGCTTCTTCCTCCTTCATCTGCTCCATATTCTGGAGTGTTTGGGGTCACAAGACGATTGGTTAGAATTTGCAGCAGTGCAGTGCTACGTGAATAGAAGTTTAGTTAGTAATTGGTAGAAAAGTAGAAATAATGTACGTTCTTGGTGATAATTGGGTAAATTATCTTTAAGATAACCTTGATTCTGTGTGTTAGAGGCTCCTTAGTGTCCTTTCTCCTTCACACTAGGCTAGTGTGCAGAAATTGCTGATAAGAAAAGAATAAACAACCTGGAGAACAAGAACAACCAAGAGCCCTTTTGTTTTTTACTTAACAAGGACTTAATGAAAAAGCCTTCCCTATCAGGAAAGAGACATGTGGGAGAGGTAGAACTCCTACAAGAAATCTGTAACTCAACAAGACTCAACCGGTGTTCTCCACTAAGGTTCCTACTTCATTATTCCAAATCTTGTGTCCCTGAAGAGGTTTACATAGCTGCTTTTGTAAAGAATTTGAGGGATAGACCTCTGCTTGATTTTTTTCCCCAGGCTACCTCACCTCACCAGTCCCAGCACTCTACAGT
Organism: Thryothorus ludovicianus; assembly: GCA_013397245.1. NCBI lineage: Eukaryota > Metazoa > Chordata > Aves > Passeriformes > Certhiidae > Thryothorus > Thryothorus ludovicianus. The sequence goes on from VZTB01018383.1 coordinate 427,679, forward strand.
GGATGTTGGGCAGCTCCATGACCCCCAGACATACACCCAACATGCCATCCAGGTGCAGCACATCCAGGTCACAGAGGCATCACCAGCTACTCAGTCACCATCACAGGTATTTCCCTCCTCTCTTCAGAAAATGCTTTTCCTACCAGCTTGCTCAGCTGGCATATTGTGTGTGCTAATGAAGGGGATAGTGTTTTCTTTGTCATTTAAAGGCCCACATATGAAATGACTCTCATATTGAGATCATCAAGCCCAGATGATGTTGGGGTGTATGGGAGTATTTTGTTGTGGGTTTGTTTGGGTATTTGTTGTTTGGGTATTTTGGTGTGGGTTTTTTTTTGTCTCCTCAAAAGTATGTACAAAGGACATAAATGATTGGAAACAGACATATTTGCAGCTAAATGAATTATGTCAGTTGGGAGATGTAAATGGAAGCTGGCATTCCTCAAATATTTGAAGTGCAACTTTTTGTGCTCTTGGGTAGAATTTAGCCTCTCATCTCAGGTCTCTGCCATAGACTTGCTTTGGCAAGCAACAATATCACTATTTCAGTTTCCTGTTCTGAGCTTATTGACCATAGAGTGAAGCAAGTTGGAGGAGAGTTCTTGTGCTTAATATGCTCTGGAACCCATCCTGTGTTTTCCCTTAATTAGAAGGTTGCATTTTTGACAGTACAGAGCTGTGCAATACTTACTGCACAAAGAACACTTGCACTTTTTTTTTTTTCCTGTAGGTTGGGAGTCAGCCTTTGAGTCCCTCCTCACAACCACCTCAGCAGGACCTCAACCCCTCACAGATGCAGACAACTACATCAACACCAAACCAAGCCCTCCAGCAGCAGCAAGGCTCCTCAGTCCAGCACACATATCTCCCCAGCAACTGGAACTCATTTCGGAGCTACTGTGAGTGTCAGCAGTAGCCTTAACTATGTGTCTGGCAAGTGTGTCTGACAAACATATCCCCCATGTCTCCAGCTACCAAATCTGTCTCCAACTACCAAATGGGACAGTGTTTTCATTTAGCTTTGTGGTTAATATTTATAGGTATCAAGAAGATAAAGCTTCAGACAAATGTAAATGGTTGTACTGGCTCTTCCACTATCATCCATACTGATCCAGTTCATGGTTTCGGCAGGCACACTGGGCTCCTTTATTCCAAGGAACTTGCATTCAGCCAGAATCCATGTGTTGGATAGCTACTTGTTCAAATTTTGATGCATGCTTGAAAGAATTGTGTGGAAGAAGAGCGTGACATGAAGATTTCTCATGTCCATGCAGTTCTGGGTGGTAATTCTGTGATGACTTGAGTGAGAACAGGTTGTGTTTTCTCTGCATGAATTGCCAAATCTCCAGCTGGTGTGTTAACTGGCAGAATTCTACTGAGGCCTGTAGGGTTCTATGAGGCCTTATATCACCTGAATTTCTATTCAATACCCACTGTTTCAGACTTTAAATCTTTCCATCCAATTTGCAATTTTTTAGCATCAGAGATTCAGATGATGACCATCCCCCAAGGGCAGTACGTGATCACAGAGACTGCTGTGGGTACCCCGGTCACCACTGTCAACACAGGGCAAGTGAAAGCAGTTACTCAGGTAAGGAAAAAATCATCAGGACCTTTTTTTTATTCAGAATATTATCAGGCATAAAGCTCTTCAGCTTGAAGATTTAAAGAATGCCAAGATCATGACTGGGACACAGAGTGGGGGTACCTAAAGAGGTGCAGACTGCACAGTAAAGTCTGCATGTAACCATTTACAAGGCTCATGGTGTCTGGCTCTTTATGTATGACTCCTTCCAGTTTAAAATCTTCACTTAATTACATTCACAGAACAAAATTATTTAATGGTACTGCTTAGTCTTAAAAATATTTATGATTAAGCAGTATCCATTAAACCAAATTTCAGAACAGCTTCTGGAAACATTTCAGCTTTCTCTTATCTGTAAGATCAGAAAATAAGAAGAGTTCCTGATATTCCTTGTAAGCAATCCAGCATAAGGAGACAGGTCATAGGCCTGTGTTGATCTTGGTCACTGGGAGTACAACTTCTGCTAGAACAGGTGTAATACCTTTCAAAATAGTTGAAATTAAAATTTCTATTTTAATCTGTAATGATTAAATGTTTAATTGTGTAATGAGTTTAACCATTTGTAAATTACCAAAAGCCAAGTAAGTCCAATGTGCTTCCAATCAAAAGACAGGTGATATGTTGCTCTCAAATGCATTTAAATGAAATAGAGCTTAGTTTAAAAGTTCCTTGTTCACACCAAAATGTCTGCCAGCAGACCATCAGAACAGAGAAGTTACGGAATATACAGTGGTTATTAATTACTTTCTGTATTCCCCATGCAGACTCACTATGTGATATCTGAAGGTCAGCCTGATCTGGATGGAAAACAAAACTCATCACTCTCCAGTGAGGTTCAGGTGGGCGTTTCCCAGCCCACAGCCCACACAGATCCCTTGGAATCCCAGACGAGCAACCAGCAACAAACTACCCAGTACATCATCACAACCACCACCAACGGCAGTGGCGGGAGCGAAGTGCACATCTCCAAACCCAGGACTTTCTCAGCAGAGCACGAGTGAAAAAGCCTCATGGTGCCATTTGCTTGTCCTTGTCACCTCCCTGACAGCCGAGATGTGGGGGTACGCTGAGGCTCTATGTGTTTCAATGTATATGTTCACTTACCTTCCACTAAAATCTTGGAGCTCTTGTTAATGCTTTAAGAGGGTTTAATTCACAGTGACCATGAAATACCCTCAGAGTCCTTCTGGGATGCTTTTTATGCAGCTTTTAAGAAAAAGGACAAGAGAAGTGAAACCTCTGCTGGCCCCGGACTTTATTTTTGGCATGTCTGCTGACCTTTACTTTTCCTTTTTGGAAGTGTGTCCAGCAAACTATTTTATTTCAACTGTATGGGAAAAAGCTTGTCTAACAGAAGGCTTCCTGGCAGATTGTCATATATATTTTTAACAGGAGCCAATAAACAGGAGAGCACCATATAAATTGCTAGAGTATGACAGAACTGCTTCCTGTGGCTTCTAGCACCAAGGTGAAGGGGCAGTGTCCCTGCGCCATATGAGCAGACTGCCTGCAGAAAGGAGCAACAGCAGCCAAGCGGTGGCTCCTGGTGTCCCTGCGTAGGGATGGATTGAACAATGAAGCTGTGAAGATGTGCCGAAGCAGTCCATTAAATTATTTTTTCAGCCCTCCAGAACTGTTTACATGCTGTCTGCCCTGCCCTGTTTTATCCAGCAGTTCCAGAAAGCAGGAAAAGCACAGTCTTAAACCCATGTTGTTCGGAACAAGCTGATTGAAATCCTAGGAGCATCTAAGGGTAGTAGAGAGCCACTGTTACTTCTTTCCCCTCCACTGTTTGCAGGGAAAATTGCTTTTTTTGCCTGTAAACAACCACAAAAAAAAGGCTCAGCTAAACCTGCACAGCAGATTCTGCTGTGATCTAAGATAGTTGTGCCAGTACAAAATGAGGATACAGAGCACTCCTCTGAAGGGACAGAGAGTCCTTCAGTTATCTCTATGGCCACCTCAAAGTAAACATATTTCTCCTCTTCAAGACTGGATGGAGAGTTGGTTACTTTGATTTTTTTTCCTAAATAACCTCGTTAACAATGCACGGTAATTCCTTTGGACAGTTCCAGAAAACAACCAGCCCTGGACTCAGGAAACACACAAGAAACATGATAGTGGACCACTATTTATGGGACATGGAAAACCATCCATGAGGGTTGCCTGATGAGATGGACCTGGTCTATGTACAGAATTCATGTTGCATTTAGGGACCAGGAGAAAGGGAAAGAGAAGGTTTATCTTTTAAGGCCATGTAATATGTTTTTCCTTACATAATTCTTCACAGGTTGTCTTGGTTGGTTGTTTAAGGCATTCTGGTGGTTGTGAGAACATGACCAGAACTCCATTGACTCCTCATGGGATATACCATGTATGTCTGAATTTCCATTCATTGCTGGAAAACTCATCCCAGAACATCTGTGCCTAACAGGATACATTTATTTATAAAACAAAGGCAAAGAAGGGTGCTGTGTCTTAGAGGCCCTCGAGACAGAAGAACTTGAGAGGTTTTTTGGATTTGTTTTCTCTTGTACTGCACTAAGTGTGAGTGTGTGAATATGAGACACTTCTGTAGGTATTCCCATGGATTCAGGTGTGCATCACCCATGTCAGTAAGCACTACATGTTGCAGTGTCAGGTTTTATGGAGTTAAAGCTCTTTGACATGAGGGGACTCCACACTCAGGCTGCACAAGAGCAAATCTGGTTCCTTATGGGCAAAGCCTTGTAGCAGGTATTGCTTTGATAATTAATGTATCTGTTAATGTGGCATGGAAATAGTATTGAGATAAATCAGTTGGCAAATACTGGCCAGCTCAGAAGTGTTCTGAGGTAACTTTGAAGTGACTTGCCAAAAAGGGGATTCCTTTGTTCCTGGGATTTCTCATCTCTTGCTGTACCACAGTACTGGGGCACTAATGAGCTGGGTAGAATTAATGTGGACCAGAGCTCCCATTTGGGCAAGAGCAGTGATGAATGACCTTAAATTCTGTGGCAGTGTGGGCAAGCAACCACAATTCCCAGTCAGTAACTTGAATTCATGTTGCTGAGGACTTTGGAATTACAATGTTGGGCCTTACAAAGTTGTTTGTGTGGGAAGAGAGTAGCGAGAATTTTGTCTTGGCTTTTTTTCAGGCTGCTGCTGATTTAATAACAAGCCAGGAATGCCATAAGTAGTGGGAATATAACAGACTTGGAAATAATAACAGACCTGGGGATACTGCCCTGCAGGAACAGGTGAACATCAAATATGTTCCCATTAATGATATTGCAGATGTGGGGTTTAAAAACTATTTTGCTCTATTCACCTTTGTTCGAACGGTTCATGAATGAGGACAGTTGTACCAGTTATTTAATTGAAAACTATTTAAAACAGAAAACCATTTTAAAACAACCTTTTTGAACTCAGATCCTCCTCATCACAGTTTTTGTGCCCCACAGCAGCAGTACACTTGGGCTATCAGCTTGACTACACGTGAAGTAATTCTGAGTGTCCCAAGTTGAATAAATTGCCTGTGAAAGAAGCGTGCCTAGAAATGGAAGTACAGATTTTCCTTCCAAAATAACTACAGTGATTGCACAGATGGCAAAGGTTGCATGGATTTTTTTCTCCATTTCTACAGTATAGAAGGTGTAGGTTGTATTATTGTTTTTAAACCAGAGCAACCCAACGATCTCTCCAAGTTGTGTCCCATAGAAGTGTAAATCCAGAGTCCTCTCGGTTGCCTGCACTGTCCATGTTTTGCTTGGAGATGCTGTCCCTTGGAGGCGTTTGGGGCAGATTCTGTGTTTTCCTGCAGGAAAGAGAAAACAACCCTAGCCCACGCACCCTGATCTTGCACCTCTTGGACTGCTCGGGCCCCATCTATTATTTAACTGTGTATGTTTATTGTACATTTGGTGACTGTTGTGTTCAGAGTCTTGTGCAACCTGGCAGGTGTAAAAAAAAAA
>VZTB01018383.1:433290-506541 GCA_013397245.1 Thryothorus ludovicianus
TTAATCACTCGCAATGACCAATTTGTTCATTGGGGTAAGGTGTTCAGTGGAGGATGATTGAAGTGGGGTGTGGATAAATGGGATGATAACAGTATAGAAGTTACAGGGGAAAAATACATTTGCTACTTTCTGAATGGAACACGAATTTCTGACCTCCCAAAACACAGTCCAAGGGAGGGTAAATGGAGAGTGGAGTGAAGCCTCTGTGTCTCTGTTGAAACACTTGAAAAGTAAGGAATTTTTTAAACTATTTTTAAATTTAAAAGCTAGTACTTTGTAGCTAATCAGCTGCACGACGTCTGAAAACTGAAGGAGGTAAGGATGATGTCTGTTGGATCAGTAAACCATGACAAAATCCCTCTAGGAGTGACTCGTGTCCCCATCCCAGGGTTATCTCAGGTACTATCCTGATACCCACTCCCAAGGTATGACCATTGCTCGCTCACTAAACTGTTACTCAAGTCATTGAAGCTCCACCTAAACATAATGAAAGTATAAGAAGGAGTTGAAACCAGGGAGAAGTTAGGGACGAGTCCATTGTCACTTTTGTGCTCAATCTGTCTTTTGCTCATTGGGTGAGACCTGCATTCTGTGATTTATCGTGAGCCAGGTTTTGTCACGGATTAGAGCTTGTCTATGCATTGCTTTACTGTCACCTGCAATCCTGGACATTAACCTGTCAAGATTTTATTAAATGAGCGTTATTCTGGAAACTGTTAATGTGAGTCCTTGGAGGGGGTTTGGCAGTGGGTGAAGGCGTTGAGACCCAGAAAGAACCTCTGCTGTATGAAAATTTGCTACATTAAAATTCAAAATATTCAGCCTTCCAACACTTAACTGTAATATTAGCGCAGCATCTCAGTGACTAATCCACTGCACAGGACTGCAGTCAAGCCCTATAAGTCGGCGACTAACGGGTGGCTCCAGCATTCCACAACTGCGGTATTCCCACGGCTCCTGTCGCAGGACGCGGCGCTCCCGGGGCCTGTCGCGACAGGGGCCGCGCGCAGGCGCAGTGCGGCAGGGCGGGGCGTTCGCGCAAGCGCGGCAGCGCCGCCGCCTTCCGCCTTCCGCCGGGCCGCGTGAGGGGTATGGAATAAACCTGTTTTCTCTGTTTGCTCCGCTGTCCTACACGGGTTTTAGCGGGGTTTTATTGCCCTTTTCCTTATTTCGCGTGTTTCATGCGTTTCGTCGCAGCTCAGAGTGTTCCGGCTGTGTCGCGCCGAAGGGGACGGGGCTCCTGGCCCTGTCACACGTTAAACCTGAGCCAAACCCCACCTTAAATCTGACCTTCTGCACGTTAAAACCACCTTCAGGATTTAAATGTAGTCTGTCCTGGTGCTTAGCACTGTTGAAAACAGTTCCTGCAGGTGAGAAGGAAGGTGAGATAGGTGAGCTGTACTTCTCAGTGTATCTGTCTGAAAAAGCACTTCTCCAATGGCATGACCTGTGTTGTAATTGAAGAGTAAAGGCTTCTATATGTGTGTTTTATATATATGTATGTGTGTGTGTATGTATGGGTTTTATGTAAGTATATATTTATGTGTGTGTATATATGTACATAACCTTGCTGTATGTGTATACAGATATTGCAGGCCAGCTCCATGGCTTCCATTTAAACAACTACTCGTCAAAGGTGGCTACTCCATCACTACTTACATCAGGATGAATGTATCTGGGTTTGGGATTTCTGTTTGTTGAGGGTTTTGCTGTCGTTGTCCAGGAGCAGGAGGGGTAGAAGATGGATTCCCTGGATCACATGCTCACAGACCCCCTGGAGCTGGGGGGCAGTTGCACACGGATCATGGAGGACTGCATGCTGGGCACCACCCGGGTCAGTCTGCCTGAGGACCTCCTGGAGGATGTGAGTAGTGCTGAGACACTTCACCTTATCATAACCTCTATATAAATGACATGTTCAACTTCCTTTTGGGGGCTTACAGAGCAAACTGAAAAGGGGAGATGTTTTAACTGCCTTGGAAAAATTGTCAAGAAGTTCTTTGGAAGGTCTTTGATTAATCTCAGGACAATATCTTTTAAATCAATTCTGTTATGTTCTTACTATTTTAAAATTGCCTTTAAGGGGATTGTTAAAAGCTTTGAATTTATTTTCTTGTTAGTAGTATCAATTTCTTGACCTTCCCTTTTTATGCTCTACTGTTTCCTGTGTTTTGTAAAACACTGTCTCAATGACTGATGTTACTTAAAAAGCATCAAGGGCTAGAAAATGGTCAAGAACATGGCTGCATTTTCTTTACTGTTGTTTCTTTCTTTCTTTCTTTTTTTCTTTCTTTCTTTCTTTCTTTCTTTCTTTCTTTCTTTAGCCTGAGATCTTCTTTGAGGTTGTCAGCTTGTCAACGTGGCAGGAGGTCCTGACAGATGAGCAGCAAGAGCATCTAAAAAAATTCCTGCCTCACTTCCCTGAGAACAACCGAGAGCATCAGAACAAGCTCATCTCGGCACTGTTCAGTGGGGAGAACTTTTGGTTTGGGAACCCGCTGCACATCGCCCAGAAACTCTTCCGGGGTCAGTCAGCCTCATGAGCTTCCCTGCAGGTTTGAGGCAAGTTCTCAGCTAGCAGCTAAAAACCCAGGTGTGTGTTTTATCTTTGTTACAGATGGACACTTCAATCCCGAGGTAGTGAAGTACCGGCAGCTCTGTTACAAGTCACAGTACAAGCGCTACCTGAGTGCCCAGCAGCAGTACTTCTACAGGCTGCTCAAGCAGATCCTCGCTTCCCGCAATGTGAGTGTCCTCTGGGATGAATAACTTGTCTTTTTATAAGGTGTCTTGGTGCAGTCACAGTTCTTTGAGCCCTTTCCTTTAGTTAACCGAATGAGTCATGCTTCTGGATTTTCCAGTGGCCCAGAGAGGACTCCAGACCCATTACTATATTTGCAGATTTCAGGTTGTGTAACTGTCATAGCTCTCACTTGTGTGTACTGTCTTCTTTTTATGTCCACCTTGTCTCCACTTCCTGCCTTTGCCTCTTTACAAGTTACTATTTTGTTAGCAAGTCATTCTGCCTTTGTTTGTTTACCATTTCTGAAACAAGTGCAGTTGCTAAATACAGTTAGAAAATACGTGGATACAAACCTCTGATTCTTAAGCATGCAAATCCCTGGAAAATTCTTCCTCTATGGGTACTTCTGTGAGCAGATTGTTGCCAACTGAAATGTGTTTGTTGTTCATTTCTCTTTCATTGCACTTGGACATCGAAACATTTGGCATGTAGGGATGAAGAGGAAAGTCTGTCTTTGTAAAATGCCCTGCAATGTTGTGGGAAATAGAGAATCCTAGAATAGTTTGGATTGGAAGAATCCTTAAAGCTCATTTCATCCCAGTCCCCTGCCATGGGCAAGGATACCTTTCACTAGACCTGGTTGCTCCTGGCCTTGAACACTTCCAGGGGTGGGGCATCCACGACTTCATTGGGCGCAACAGTATGGAATACTTAGGAAGTTATTTCCTCTGTAGCCATGAAAGGTAACATGTTTTTTTCAAAAGAGACAGTGTTCCACATCATTGTTACATATTTGTCTGGAAACTACACCTCACGCCAACAATTTATGTTCTTCTCAAGAATCCACATAAAATGACAGATAGTATTATGTACGCAGAAGAAGGTGCAGAAATTTCACCTGGGTTTTTTTCTCCCCTTTAAATGCTGGTGTAAAATGCTAGGTTTAAAATCCTGCATGTAGCAGATACTGATCCTTTCTTAGATTTTTGCTTGTACAGTTCTGAGGTGCAGATGGCACTGCATGATAACCTTGCTGGAAGCATCTGAGCTGGGCTTGCCTGTCCTGGCTTACAGCACTGTAGCTGACATAGCTAATGTCACACAAATCTCTCCTTTCAGCATTTGCTGGAATTAGCCAGGAAAGGAGGCCCTGACATGACCCTAAGGAGAAAACGCTTCTCACCAACATATGACTCAGAAGAACGAGACAGACGGACACATCGGCGCTACTTGAAGATCCTGAGGGAAGTGAAAGAGGAGTGTGGAGACACTGCCTTGTCTTCTGATGAAGAAGGTAATGCTCTGGGCTGAACTAAAGACTCCAGGTATAAATGGAAAAATACACATTTTTGATGTGCGGACAGAGCCTTTATCAAAGCTCCAATTCTGGCCTCTCCTTCCACTGGCTGGGATCTAATGAAGACATGGTAATAGTTACACAGATTGTTGATGGGTCTTGCAGAAGTAAATTTATATCTCTGTTTTAGATCTAATCTCTTGGCCTCCAAGTTCTCCAGCACGTTCTTCAAGTCCACCAGTCCCCCTGAGAGTGATCCCCACACTGTCAACCTTAGACATGAAAACTGCAGGTGAGAGCCAAACAAGGAGTCAGTATGGATAGAGGGGGGAGAATTACCTTGAGACCCTGCAATAAATCACCTTTAAAATCTGTTGTTTGATGGGAAATCATGTAATGCTTTATTTTTGCAGTCTCCACAACAGTTGGCTCTTTTCCTAGTTTAATATTTTTCTTCTTGCAAGGCCAATATTTGAACACAAGAGTCATAGTTTCTGTAATGGTACTGATTCCTGTGTTGTTTTTTGCCTTCAGTGGTTGAAGCATTGGCATAGTCCAGTTCAAAATACTTGAGAATCCCTCCTAAAGTGACTGTAATCAAATCTCTAAACTCTTGAAGCTGTTTTTAGCTTCTTTTCTCTTCCATGCTTGCATCAGCAGTGAAATCTGATGACTGAAGGAAGCATTGAAATGAAAGAATGAATGAATGAATGAATGAATGAATGAATGAAATTCATACATGAAGAAATTAGTTACTGAAATTTGGAGATTGCTGGAAGTGTAAGTGGATAGAAAATGGCATTCTAAAAAGTGTAGAAGGTAACAGTAGTAGACAACTGCAAATAATTATTTTCATTGCAGACAAGATAGAATTTGGGGAAAGTGATTTAAAGATGATGTTGAAGAAGCACCATGAGAAACGAAAACGTCATCCTGTAAGATGTCAAAAAGTCTTGAGGGGTGGGACCACATTTTATCTTTGATGTTTTTGTCTCTTTGCCATAAAGATCAGGGTACTTCTGGGTGACAAAATGATTGCTATTTTTTGTGTGCACCCACCCATCAGCCCTTTATTGCAACCTGGGTTCAATTGTCAGTGTATAGATGCAGCTCCTGACCATGTTTATCTGGATAGAAGGATTTTGTAATTTTGATGATGTGTTTTGGGGAGACAGAATTTTGGATTTCAGGGTTAGAAGGCTTCCCAGCTTTTATTGTAGTAGAGAATTTAATAACCTGATCCTGATTGAGTTTGGTGCATTTTAGTATTTGGGTACTTCTTCACTTTGTTGCTGTCTTAACACTTTGTCTTTTCTCAGTTTAATTTCTCTCCCATTGTTCTGTGTAGGATCACCCTGATCTAGTCACGGCAGACCTGACCCTTGAGGACATCATGACTCGAGTGAATGCTGGCAGGAAAGGTTCCTTAGCAAGTCAGTGGATCCTTTGCCTTTTTCATTTCATATATGTTGATTTAAAAATCAGAGGTTTACATAGAGGTTTACTGTTGAGGGGAAAAGTAAAGATCTATGACAGCAGCTGGGAGGTGGAATGATTGAGGTGTGAACGAGTGCACACAACAGGCATTTCTAGATACATACTTCAATAGTTTATGATTCTCATTAAGGTATAGTAAGAAGCTGTCTAATTATTCTTTTTATCTTTTTTCATGTCTAAAGCCTTATTTGACCTCACAACCCTCAAGAAAAAAGTGAAGGACAAGGAAGATAAGAAAAAAAAGAAGCCAAAACTTATTAAATCTGAGGTGGAAGATTTGGCTGACTCTCTTGGCAATGCAGATGGACTCTCATCAATGTCTCAGGATTTCTCCCCCCTCCCTTTGTCGTCTGTCAAAGAGGAGTAAGTGCTTCAGAGGGCCCTGAACACCTTGCATGGATGGAAAAAGCAATGTGTTTCTGCTCACATTTTTGTGGGACTATTTCAGGCTGTGTTTTTGTGCAGTTTGGGATGTGTGAAATGTGTGGTGTTCATCTTTGTATAGGGAGGTGAATATTTACTCAGGGAATTTACTCTGTTTGTGTTCTCTTTCATTTGAAGACCTCTTGAAGATATGAAACCATGCCTTGAAATAAATGAAATATCGTCCAGCTTCTTTTTCCTCCTTTTGGAGATACTGTTTCTAGAAGGATCTGCTACTCTCTCTGTGGTAAGGAACCACCCACTTATCTTGGAATCTTTGCAGGAAGCAAAATCTAAGAATAGAGAACCTTATTGTTTTGTAATAGTGATTTTTGTCCAGACTTACTCTGCTGTAAATTATAATGAAGTTTAGATTACATATTGAAGAAGTTAAACCCTGTGGGAGTGCTACCGCATTCTGGTTTTAACGTTTCATGAGTTTAGTCAGTTGAATCTGTGAGTCATTCCCTACCCATTTTATACATCATGGTTAGATATATTTTATATATTAAAGGCAGAAATGGGGAAGTGTTTTCCCCTTCTTTAGTGCTCTGTTTACTTGAAAAAGTCAAGTGATTATTTCACATACTTGAAAACCCTGCATGTGTTCAGCTGTTCTGTTTTCTGTGAAGACAGTCATAGTTTAAAGTGTGGGATCATTAATAATATAGTTATTTTTCCTCTTCAGCTTGAAGATAAAGTTCTTGATTGGCAATCTTCTCATGCCAGTGCATTAAATAACTGGTTCTCCTTTGCCCCTAATTGGTCTGAATTGGTTTTACCTGCCTTGCAGTATTTGGCAGGTGACAGCAGAGGTAAGAAGAGATGTTAAAAATACTAATGGTACTTGTTCCTCTGTTCTAGTCAGTGCTGGTTTGCATTATAGCTAGAATCAAATTTTCCTTCATCACCACAATAAACCCCTGTATTGCTGGCAGTGTTTCTTTCATAGGCTGTTTGGCTGATATGTCTTGGTTGTGGTCGACTTGTTCTGCGTGTGGATAGTAGATAAGACCCAATGTGATTCCCAAGCATGTGAAAACGTCTGTGAAATTGCCTCTAGACAGACAGTTTCTCGTGTTCAGATCATGGCTTCGGCCAGGGTGTTTGAAGCAGGAAGGAATTAGTCTCTTCCCCCACAGTGTGAAGTTGTAGTTGTCTTTGGAGATAAGAAGAAATTAACTAGAAGATGCCCTGTGCAATCCACTGAAACATGAGGTTGACCCACCTTGGGCTGGGGCCAGCTGAGTTTCAGCCGTTCCTTTCCAACTGAATTATTCTGTGGTTCTGATTTGCTTAGTGGAAGTTTTAAAGGCAGAGACAGAGTAGATTGTGGTGGCCTTGCAGCATATTGTCTATAATGCTGGTGAATACTGTAAATTCAAAGTTCTCTTCCCATGAGCCCGTGAATTTTCACTGTACAGTAACAGTCTCTGGGGCCTCATATTTCTTTTTCCTCTTCAGCTTGAAGATAAAGTTCTCAACAGGCATTTTTCTCATCCCAATGCACTAAATAACTGGTCTGAATATGGTGAACAGCAGGAACCAGCTCTCAGCTGACAGCCTGTTGTTGGAAGGCTCATTATTCTGTTTTGTTCTTTCCTTGTGCTTGCCCTTATACTCTGAGATGCTCACCTTCCCTTTGGGCAAGGATAAATTTAGAGATGTACTTATATAATAATTTAAAATGCTCTATCTGTCACTGCGAGTCTTTAACTTGACAGTTTGGTTTACCAAAGTAGGATTTCTAGGTTGGACAATTGTATAATGTCTCTGACATGCACATTTGTCATTTTAGATGCTCCTTCCAGCTTCTCACCTTTTGTTGAATTCAAGGAAAAAACTCAGCAGTGGAAATTGCTTGGTGAGTACCTTGTGCTCTTCTGTGATATGTACTATAGTAAAGGTTTGTTGTTTTCTCCAGGACTTTTCATCTTGCTGCAGCCTGGAGAGAAACACAAACAGCTGTTAATTCCATGGTTAGACATTTTCTTTCTTTTTAGCTGAGCTAATATATGTTTTGGATTTGAGGTGTTCACAAGACATCAGTGTCAGCAACAGATAGCGTAAACGAACAGAGGCACTGGGCTGTGTTTCTTTCTGTTGCTGACTTAACCATGTTTGTCAACCTTCAAATTTGTCTGAACACCTTCATATTTTCCCTTCTGTAGACTAGCATACCATCTGATGATTCACAGTAATTACTGATTATTACAATTGCAAAGGAATTAAGCTTCTCTGTAGAGCAAACTGATACTATTCTCATTTTTAAAAGTGAGAACCAAAGAGTAAATTGATGATCAATGTGCTCAGGCTCATACTGATTGAATTACAAATGTTTTGTGTTTATTTATGTTCATTCCTTTAGTTACTACACAGAATTTTTCATTCTTAACTATGGTGATCCTAGTGATCATATTTGCAGGCTTAAACTGGCAGAGATTTGGAGTCATGAAGCTTTTCCTCTGATCCCTTTCACAGTTTTTAGTGGAGGTTATGTAGGCAAGTGTTTCTGTTCATGGATTCAGTAACTGGGATTACTTTGCAGAGTGGGAACAGGTAACTGTGTCCCTAACAGCATCTTGCTTTCTGTGCTAGGAGTTGAAGCACTATCCTTTGTACCAGCACAGGGAATCACTGGGATTTAGCATTTCCTAAGCTTGGAGGTGTTCAAATATTACAGTTAGAACTACTGTGACTGGTGATGCATTGAAGAGGGAAGGGAACAGGAGAGGCCTGCGAATTTCAAGCAGCTGGCTTCCTAACAATTAAAAGACTTTTTACATTTTTACATTTTCATGATTTCTTACTAGGTAGTTACCAAGATCATGAGAAGGAACTGGCAGCACTGTTTCATCTCTGGTTGGAGACCAAAGACCAGACTTTTTTCAAAGTGAGTCAGGCAAAAATCATCTTCTAGGAACACAAAACCTGACTGTGTTGTACCCAGCACTGACATTTCTTTCTCAATAGGAAAATGAGGACAGCTCAGAGATCATGCCACTGCCCAGAGTGTAAGTGTGTAACACTGCTTGAAAGCCTTTGTAGTGCTGCTGAAGCTGTGAGGTTTGGGCCATGTGGCTCTGGATCTTAAAATAAAACTATTTTACATCATGGGGCAGGAGAAAATTTGATAACTTGATTGTATAAATGCAGTAACTGGACTTCATAAAGTCAACTGATTTTATCCAAGTTCACATATATTATCAGAACAAAGCTGCAATCTAGCTTAAGTTCTGCTTATGAGATTATTTATAGTCTTTGCTTGCCTTCAGGTAGTGCACACAGCATATTTTAAGATCTCTGCAGAGCTTACTTTTGTTACCATAAATGCTTTCAGAATTTGTTCAGAAGAATTTGCAGAAGTAGGAGGGGATTAATCCTTTGGGACTGTTGTGGGCTTGTTGTGCTCAGAATTGATGGTGCCCTTTGTTTCAGAAGGACTGACTATGTAGTCCGGCCTAGCACTGGAGAGGAGAAACGGGTGTTTCAAGAGCAGGTAAGAAGAACATCTTCATTTTAAAGGCACTTGCTGAAACAGTTGCCCACTAAACCAGGAGAATTTGTATGGGATGGCAGTTTAATACTCTACACAAATGTAGTTAGTGTGAAGAATTGATATGTTGCTTCTGCCTTGAAGTTGTTATCTTGGCCTTACATAGAACTTGCTAATGACATAGCCTAGCTGCTTGTTTCAAAACTATTAGTGTTTCCAGTGGGCAAATTTAATTTGGTAAAAATTAATTGGATAAAATTAATGAAATTGATAGTGTCAGTTGGTTGTGCCAACCCCAGTGTCTTCTTTGCCAGCCCCACCATCAGAGGATGACTTGTTTCTTTATTTTTTGGGCATGTATGTGTGCAAGCAAAAAAAAAGCATCAATAAGTGCACCCATCAACGTAGTTATCTTATCTGTAGTAGATGCAAGTGGGAATTAGAGGGAAAACACATGATGCAGATTCTTCTCCCTTCTCTCCATGTGCCATCTGCAGGATAGAATTTATAAGTTAAATTCTGGAAATGTCTCTTTAACCAGATAAAGGGAGGAAGGGGAAGGGAACAAAAGGTGTGTATTGTATTTCTGGCACCTCTCTAGTCTGTGCAGCTGCTTGGCAGTGAATGCATTGCATCTGTGCACCTTGCTTAGGTGGAGCATTGTATTTTGTATGAAGTAGTTTGTGATTTCCTTGATCGAAAATAAGTTTATATAGCAGTATTTGAGCCTTTAGTTTAAAAATACTTTCTCTATAGAATGATAACAAGTAACCTTGTAATATAACATAAGGCTTTGCTGCATGTTTCCTGGTAAAGTCAGTGCTGTTGTGTCCACCTCCAGGAGCGTTACCGTTACAGCCAGCCCCACAAAGCCTTCACCTTCCGGATGCATGGCTTCGAGTCAGTTGTTGGTCCTGTGAAGGGGGTGTTTGACAAGGAAACCTCCTTAAACAAAGCCCGGGAACATTCTCTCCTACGCTCAGACAGACCAGCATATGTCACCATTTTGTCCCTTGGTAAGGTCATGGGCAAAAAAACTTTTTTAAAGAAGAAAAACATTCCTCTGACCCCTCAAACAACAACTTCAGGAATTGACATTGGAGTTGAATGCTGTTCCCCAAGTTCATCACCATTAGCACAAAGTTGTTACAGTTGATGTACTTTAAAATGGTCCTTTATAATCTCTCCTCATATTTGTGTGGAATTTTAGGGGCTAGATTTTAGTGAGCAAGTAGGCACTGTGAGAGCAAGGGTAATAGAGCAGTCCCAAAACATATCTGATGGAGTACCTGAGTACCACTGTTTCAGCTGGAAGTTCAAGCTCTAGTTTTATGTTTCAGTTCGTGATGCTGCTGCTCGCCTTCCTAATGGAGAGGGGACTCGAGCTGAAATCTGTGAGCTGCTCAAAGATTCCCAGTTCCTAGCTCCAGATGTCACAAGTGCTCAGGTAAGTTGGATGTCATGTCTGGCCTCAGATTCTCCTAAAAATACACTGCATGGACCCAGGCAGTGGCAAAGGCCCAATAGTTTTTATGCTGCTGTGATGAGCAAAAGGGAGCAGTGTACTACTATGGTGATCTGCTGCAAATCTGCACCAACGTTGGATGATAAAAATCACGTTAGAAAAGCCACAGAGTTAACACCATCATTGAGCTGCTCACATTTTAGATTGAGGAACAGACAATTTTCAGAGCTTTGGTGAAAGCTCCATTGAACCCAAGGTGGCAAACACCATCCTGGGCTATAACATCTGCCCTCGGTCAGTTCTCACGCAGGTGGAGATTGCTCACAGCTTACTCAGGTTTTATGCCAAATAGGATCACTTTTCTATTCATCAGTCTTGTCTAGTCCAGCGAGGGATATGTTTTAATCTGTGAATTCTGAACTTCAGGTTAACACTGTTGTTAGTGGTGCTCTGGACCGACTGCATTATGAGAAAGACCCTTGTGTGAAATACGATATTGGGCGGAAGTTGTGGATCTACCTGCATCGGGACAGGAGCGAGGAAGAGTTTGGTAAGCCCGGGTTGGTGATATCTTAAGAACTAAAAGTGTTGATAAAGATGGATAATTTGTCAGTCTAGATTTTCTTTTTAGTCAGTTTGTTCATGTTAGTCCTTCAGCACTTAAACTCAGTCTTTGAGAGCAGTGTGTTACACAGTGTGTCACTGTGTCACATTTGTTTGATAAATACCATCCACGTGCAAGAATTGTAGATGTGTGTTCTTTTGTGTCTTACTTTCAACTTTTTTGGCTAATTTACTAAATGTTTTTCTTTGCACTGTTACATGACTATGTGTGTTTTAATTTCTTGTCTGAAGAAGAATCTGCAGCTCTTACTTAGCCTCTTCCTTAAATCAGTTTGCTTGTGTTCAGGAGCTATAACCATTAATTTGTCCTTGCAGAACGAATCCATCATGCTCAAGCTGCTGCAGTAAAGGCCAAGAAAGCTCTTCAGAAGCCAAAACCTCCAGCTAAAATGGTAGATTTCTTTGCTCAGGGTTACACAGCTGCTTTTGGGATTGAGAAGGAGATTAGTGTTGATTTAATCCATAAATTCTGCATCCATAGGAGGTGACGAAAATTACCATGTGTGAGTTAACATATCAATGTCAGTGCACAAAATGAACAGGGAGAGAGGGAACTTTTCCTCCACCCAGCTTTCACTGCTATCGTCTCATTTGTACTCTTTATCAAAAGCATGGTCTTTCAGATCTAGTTTTGAGGTTAATTTGTAACAGAATGTGTGGAATACATCTGTTCTCCCCTTTGCTGAAGCCATCAGGGTTTGGATGTCTGATGTTAAATATGTCTGAAATACTTGTCCAAGCTGGAAATCTGATGTTCTGAATGTTTGTCACAGCTGAGGTGCACTTTTCCCTGAGAGCTAGAGCAGCCAAATGCACCAGTTCATCCGTGGCTGCAGCTGTCAAACATGTTTGATTTCAGGATTTAGCAGCAGGGCATCATTCACTACCATACAGAGCTCAGGTTGAAGTGCTCAGCCTATGTGGGGTGCAGCAATCAACCCCAGATTTTGTGATGCTGGATGTGGTTTCTTTGTAGAAGTCGAATAGCAAGGAGGGTGCTGTGAAAGCCCTTCCCATCAGCACAGCAGAGCCTAGTCAGCTGAGCCTCAGTGACTCCAGCATGCCACCAACTCCTGTGACTCCTGTGACACCAACTGCACCTGCATTGCCAGCAACACCCATCTCATCCCCACCGGTGTCTGTGGTCAGCAAGAGTGTATCTGCTGCTGGGTCAGAGCTAGCGAAACCCAGCCAGAGGTACTGCTTCTGTCCCCTCTGTCACTTGGGAATGCTGCTGGCTATTTTTCAGTAATTTGTATAATTCAGTAATGAGAGAGTTGGGATTATTTAGTCTGGAGGAGACTCAGGGGTCATCTTATCACTCTCTACAACTCCCTGAAAGGAGGTTGGAGGCTGGTGAGAGTTGGATTCTTCACCCAGGAAACAAAAACAGAACAATAGGGCATAGTCTGAAGCTGTGCCAGGGAAGGTTCAGGTTGGGCATCAAGAGGAATTTCTTCACAGAAAGCGTGATTAAACATTGACGAGGTTGCCCAGGGAGGTGGTGAAGTTCCCATCCATGGAGTTGCCCAAGGAACTAGTGGACGTGGCACTCTGTATTCTGGGCTGGGTGACAAGGTGGGGATCAGTCACAGTCTCTATGATCTCAGAGGTCTTTTCCAACATCAGTGATTCTGTGACTGTGTGAATTTCTTACATCTTTGCTGACCTGCCTGCTCTGTCTTTTCTGTAGTGTT
The DNA here is from genome assembly GCA_013397245.1 of Thryothorus ludovicianus. Classification (NCBI taxonomy): domain Eukaryota; kingdom Metazoa; phylum Chordata; class Aves; order Passeriformes; family Certhiidae; genus Thryothorus; species Thryothorus ludovicianus. The sequence goes on from VZTB01018383.1 coordinate 446,533, forward strand.
CTCCTGGTGTCTTCCCCCACCATGCCCCAGCTGGGGACATTGCTGTCCCCAGCTCAGAGCTCGCAGGCGCAGCCGGGGCCAGTGCCCACTCCGCATGTGGTCAGCCACAGCAGCTCCTCAGGCCTGCCACAGGTCCGCATGGTCACTGCTCAGTCCAGCCTCCCAGCCATGTCCCAGCAAGCCCCAGTGGCTACCCAGCAGCAGCAGCAGCAGCAGCAGCAGCCCACGTCAGTGTCTCAAATCCGTGTTCCAGCTACAGCCACACAAACAAAAGTGCTCCCTCAGGTGAGTTGCAAGGGGTAGAGTAGCTCTGACATGTGATGAGACTTGCGTTGTTTTGGTGTGATGCACAGGCATTCTGTGCTCGTATGGAGCATGCACTAACTGCAGGCAAAAGCACAGAAACAGTTTTACATATGCAATACTGTTCAGTGCTCTGTTTTTCACCTATTTACCTGGCATCATTAAATTGTGGATTACATAAAAAGTCCATAGAGCTTAGAATCACAGAATCATTAAGGTTTGAAAAGACTATCAAGATCATCAAGTCCAGCCGTGAACACAGCATCACCACCATGTTCACTATTAAACCATATCCTCAAGTGCATCATCCACACATTTTTTTGAACACTTCCAGGGATGATGACTCCACCACTGCCCTGGGCAGTCTTTTCCAAGGCTTTACAACCCTTTCTGTGAAAAAAAAAATTCTAATATCCAAGTTAACCTCCCTGGTACAACTTGAGGCCAATTCCTCTTGTCCTGTCATTTGTTATTTGGAAGAAAAGACTGACACTGACCTCACTACAATTCCAAGTGATAGAAATCCTTGCAAGGGAATTCTTGTGATCTCCCCTGTACTCACAAGCTAACATTAATACAAAAAAGAATCACTAGACTGTTCCTGCTGTAGCAGTCTGCTCATAGTCTTCCTCCTCTCTTCTGTAGGCTGTGATGACTCTGCCTGTAAAAGCTCAAAGTAGCCCCATGCAGGTGCCAAGAGCAGGAAGCTCCATGGCCAGCCAGGCAGGTATCACTGTGACAGGGCTGCCTGCAGTGCCCAGCCCTGCTGTGAAGCCAGTGACCAGCTCTCCAGGCAGTTCTGCTGCCAGCACCTCCTCCACCACTGTCATTCAGAATGTGGCTGGCCAGAACATCATCAAGCAGGTGAGAGGGAGGGAGAGACAAGGAATTGGGCTCCACATCCTGATTGTTTCCTGTTTGTTGGTGCAGATGTGAACATCTGTGAGCTGTAATGCTGTGTGAGTTGATGGACTGTGCAGGTTGACGCAGTGCAGGTTTTGTGTGTTTGAGCCCTGTTTTCACATACAGGTGAAAGATGTGTTTGTGCAGGTTCTTTAGTGATCTCTCCTTCATTTTGTTTGGAAAAGAAACCAGCCCCACAAGTATTTCCTATTTCAGGTGGGATTGGGAATGCCATCTGGTACACAACCAGAACCATTTTCAGTAGTGTACTGAGTGCTAGTCTTACTCCACTTGCATTCTAGTGGGAGCAAACATCACCCTGTTGGGAAGTTCTGCTTTGACCGTACCTTGGACCTTGTCCTGGTTTGACAGAAACATTTCACTGATCTCTCCCAGGTGGCTATTACAGGACAACTTGGCATGAAGACCCAGGCTGGAAGTGGCATCCCACTCGCAGCGACCAATTTTCGGATCCAAGGGAAGGATGTGTTGCGCCTGCCCCCGTCCTCCATCACCACAGACGCAAAGGGACAAACGGTGCTGCGTATCACCCCAGACATGATGGCCACCCTGGCCAAGTCTCAAGTCACTACTGTAAAACTGACTCAGGACCTCTTCACAGCAGCTGCGGGAAGCAGCGCTGGTGGGAAAGGCATCTCTGCGACTTTGCACGTGACATCCAACCCTGTCCAGACTGCTGAGTCTCCAGCCAAGACGAACACGGTGTCTCCTGCCTCCTCCAGCCCGGCCGGAGGCACTGTGGTTAAAGTGACTCCTGACTTAAAGACTGCAGAGCCAGCAAGCTCTGCTTTCCGCCTGATGCCTGCCCTTGGCGTGACTGTGGCAGATCAGAAGAGCAAAGCCATAACCACGGTGGCATCCACAGAAGCCAAGCCAGCTGCCACGATCAGAATTGTGCAGGGGCTGGGGGTGATACCCCCCAAAGCTGGGCAGACCATCACTGTAGCCACTCATGCTAAGCAGGTGCCATCGTCCTCGGCAGTGAGCATTGCTGGCACAGGCCACACCTCCTTACCCACCGTGAGTGCCACGATGTCCAAAGCAGTTGCTGTGGCCTCAGGAGCAGCAGGAACCCCCATTACCATTGGCACAGGAGCCACAGCTGTGCGGCAGGTGCCCGTCAGCACCACAGTGGTATCTACATCCCAGGCAGTGAGTAATGCTGAGCTTGCACTGGGGGTGGGGAAAGAAGGGGGTGCCAAAATACACTGATGTTTTATGGCTGAAAACTGCTCTCTGCATCCACAGAGACTCAAATTAATATGCCAGAGTCATACATTGATATAGGCTATAAAGGACATTAAGGCTAATTCGTCCCACCCCCTGCCATGGGCAGAAATATCTTCCATTATATCAGGTTGCTCCAAGCTTCATCCAACCTGGCCTTAAACACTTCTGGGGATGGGAGAGCCACAGCTTCTATTCTGGGTTTGGGTCTGCAACTCATTTTATGGTGTTCAAATTGCAGCTAAATGCTCCCCCAAAAGGCAGATACTTCCCTTATCTCCTCTTGCAAGTGAATGAAATGAACTTTGCATATCTGAAGTCCTGCCTCATGCAACTCTGTCTTGCCTCACATCTTGGCAATAATTTTCCTTGGAATGGTGTCATAGAACAACATAGAATACTTGTTACTTGTATTAACTTTTTTACTGATTTCCCCCTTTAATGCTGTTTTGGGCTATTTTAATGCCCAAAATCTGAAGGCACCATAAACTGTATTGTGGTTACATCAGCTAAATGACACTATGGTGGTTTCCTAAGGATAAAAACCATGGATCCTGTGGTGCAAAGATGATACGGATTTTCAGGGTTCAGGCAGCTGTGTAGTGAATGAAAAGGAGGTGAATTTTAAGGAGCATGAACTGGAGCACAGATTTCATGAGAAAAGTTGCTGCTGGTTTCTGCTCACAGGACTCCCACAGAGCAGCCAGTGTTGTCGGGCAGTTTCTCTGCTGAGCTCCCCATGGCTTCTCACGTGTTCTTCCCGTTCCCAGGGCAAACTTCCAGCACGGATCACAGTGCCCCTGTCAGTGATCAGCCAGCCAGTGAAGGGCAAGAGCGTGGTCACTACCCCCATCATCAAGGGCAACCTTGGTGCCAAGTGAGTGCTTTGCATCTTGTAGTTCTGCTTTAGAAAACGACTGAGGAAGGTCTGTATTCTGTGGGTTCCTGGGGAGCAAGCAAGCAGAGGCTGGAATAGGATTGCAGTCTGTTAAAAGGTCCATCAGCTGCAAGAAACTGAGTGTCTGCAATGAGATTGTAATTTTTAGTTATTTATTTTGAGACGCAGGTTCTAGCAAATACACCAAAGAAAAAACATTCTGTGCCTTGAAATCAGCTGTTTGATTAGTAATGTGTGTTTGAGCAAGAATTAACACACTGAAAAATATCTGTAATCTGAACCCATCTCTCCATTCAAGAGAAATTAACTGCCTTAGTGAGAATTCCTCTGGCATTGAAATATTGAAGGCTTTTTTGTTTATTCTTCCTTAAATTCTAATAGTCTCCCTTAGTTAATATTTCAAGTATTCAGCTGTTTTCTGCATTGAGAAATGTTCAGGTCTGATCAGGCTAACCCAGGGTTAATGGGTGTGATTTGTGTGCTAAATTAATTCTCTATCAATTATGAATACTGACATAAACTTGTTGCTAGTATTTTTACCAGTTTTATGGGGTGACAGAATACCCACTACTTAAAATGGTTAGTATATGTGGTAGAACAATAATCTACTAGCAATTGAAGAATGGTTTGGAGTTGGAAAGATCAAGCCTGCTGTGCTGTTTACTAACCTCTCAGCAATTACTTTTCCTTAGCATCAGTGGATTAGGCAGAAATATCATCCTGACTACAATGCCAGCAGGGACTAAACTAATTGCTGGGAACAAGCCCGTGAGTTTTCTGACTGCACAGCAACTACAGCAGCTGCAGCAGCAAGGACAAGCCACACAAGTAAGGGCACCTAGAATGATCATTCTATTTGTTTTTTGTATGACTTAACATCTCCACGCGAACTTTCCACTGGTACATGAGGTTGCAGAGAAAGAACAGGCACACAGCTTGGTAGTAGTGTCTACATTAAGCAGATGCAATCTATCATCACCTTTACCTTCTCTCCATCCAAATAAAGTTTGTAAATATTTTTGAAGCACTGCCAATACAATGAATGTAAAACCAAAGGTCCTGTCAGGATTTTTCTGTATGCTCTACTGTCTTTGTTGTGCTTTGTACTTTGGCTTCTGTGGGTCACTTTTTCTTGAAGAAATCACAACTGCTTTGCATATCCATCTTTTTGTCTGGAAGCTTAGTGTTCTGTAATTCCAGATAATTAATCTGCATTGACAGCTGATAGTAACAAGTCTGTAGAGGTGAGATATCCAATGGATCCAAGTCCTTCTGAAAATGTGTAAAAGCAGCTGACATACAGGTTTTTATTCAAACTAGTTTTCAGGCCTTCCTCTATAATCTGGAAATCTTTTGTCACCATCTCACTTGAGCAGTGGATGGAACAATCTTATGACAGATTCTATTCTGGCAGTGTTTTTAGTGCTTGGTGTTTTTGTTGGCAGCAGAAGCAGGTACTTTAGCAGAGCACAATGCAGGTGCAGGCAACCTGGTGTCGCCAGGTTGTTCTTGAGATGAGTTTTTTCTTTTTGTTTCACACAGGTGCGAATTCAAACAGTACCAGCCACCCATCTCCAGCAGGGAACAGTCTCTGGCTCTACTAAAGCAGTGTCCACTGTGGTTGTGACAACAGCTCCGTCTCCAAAGCAGACACAGGATCAGCTGTGAGCACTGGTTTGAATGTGGATCACTTTCTAAGAACTTCTCTGGGCATGTTGTTATCTTCCATCCAACCAACCAACCACCTGAGGCTGCCTAACCCCAGCCATGGCTTGGGACTGGACTGGGTTCTGCCCTTACTTCTCCAGGGTCAGCACTGCGATATCTGGGTAGAAATTCCACAGAAAAAACCATGCTGTGCCTGCAAAGCGTTTCAATCCAGGTGTGCAAATCCATGTTCTGTGGAATTGATGATTTAAGAAATGTCTTTCTGTTCTTTTTCCATCCAAAAGACTTTTGGCAAATAGAGTTCCTGTGCATTTTCAGTTGTAGGCAAAGCAGTTATCCTGGGTCTTCATTAAGCAGGGAAAGTTACTTGGAAAGAGTTATTCAGTGGCTTTTCAAAGTCGTGGAGATGTCTCCTTTTCCTAGAGTCTGGCTGTCACTATCACACCAGAGTTATTGTAACTCACATCCATGTCTGGTTGCTGTCAAAGACAGGGTGAGAGTCAGGGTGAATTTTTATTGTAACAGAGTGGCTATGGGGGAGAGGAGATACAGAAAGTCACTATGTGAACAAGTCTGTCAGCAAATGGGATTGTAGTGGAAAGGAAAAAGTTGATGTTCACAAGAAAGATCCTCTTTTAATTTTCCTCAACAAATAAACCTTTTATCAGTGGAAACAAACTAGCTTGGTTTAAAAGGTCAGAATATGTTTTCAAATACACCCAAACTGCTGTCTCTTGGGTTCTGAAAAAATATTTTAACCCACGACCCTGGCCCTTAGTTTTGGTGGGTTTTCTTTGCAGTTTTATCTGTCTATGTAAGTATTTTTGAATTTTGCACATACTGGAGTTGAATTTGTGACTGTTCTGACATGACCTTGAAGCAGAATTAGATCAAAAGATGTGTTGGACCAGAAGAAAAATAAAAGCGTAGAAAGCCTTATAGATCTCTGCCATCTCCTTTTGGTTCTCTACTATGTGTTTTGTGTACAATCATTGTCCATCTTGTTGGTAAGATGGTTCTTTCTAACCTGATCTTCTTTTGTAGGCTTTTTTTTTTTTTAAATATGTGGTTTGCTCCAAGTTATATGTTACAGAGTATAATACATTTAAAGACCCAAATTGTACAGTTCAGGACTGTTGCAGTTGGAGCTCTGTGTGTGCTACTCTTGCTGGGCTTCAGGCTGTTGTTATGGATCCTTCTGTACTGTATCTGACCCACTTCAGAGCAGATTTGAAGGAAAACAGGTATTTAAGAAAAATGGCTGGATATAAATATTGAGTTAGCAGGACACATCAGTTAAGCATTTGAAAGCAAGTGTTTATATACTTCAGGAACAATTTGGAGTGATAAATGTTTTCTGTCCTTCTTTGTCATGTTTTGTACATGTTTTGCACATTTATCAATAAGGAGCCAGCAGAAAGTTGTGGTTTGGGAGGGAGGTGTGGACATTCTGAAGTTCTTTTAGTTGTGTATTTAATAGAAGAAATTAAGGAGGCAACAAGCAATTTCCTGCCATTGCTTATGTGAAAGAGCCTCTAAGTTCAAAACATAATCAAAATAATCCTGCTATGTTCTGTTAATAATTAATAAATTATTAATTAAGCTACAGTCAATTGCTGAAAGATGGTTACATTGTGAATACCTTTTAATTTCTGCCAATCCTCATTAATTTCTTCCTGGACACAGGAGGCTTTGGCAGTATTAAGCTTAAGAAAACAAGAAACTTGCATGTAATCCCAGAAGTTTAGTGTGTCTCAGGTGGTTGCTGCTGATTTTAAGTGTTTTGCTGTTGATCACCATCCTGCTTTTGAGCAACCTTTGCATCCTGGCTGCTTCTCTTAGGTTCCTGCTCTTTCATTTTGAAGTCTGATTTTTGGGGAAAAGAGCAACAGGCATTGGATGGGCTTCTGATTTTGAATGGCCATGTGCTGACTTGGGCAGGACATGTTTACTCCTAGCTTTCAAGAACAAAGTACAGCCTGTTATGATTCAGTTGCCACCTGATAAGCTGCTCCACTCTGGTTGAAAAATAACCCCTAAGCTACTGCAAGTCAAGAGCCCTTGTTTTTAATAAGTTACTTTTAACTTCTACACATGAAGTAGAAGGGCAGAAAAGGACTCCAATGGTTTTGTGGGGTGTGCTGAGACTGGGGGAGGATATCGATAGACTAGACTGTGTTCCAGGTGGTGTATGCTCCCACAACCTCTCACTCTGCAGCCTGTAAGCTGCTCTGGGGAGTCCTGCAATTAAAGTTGCAAGGGCATCATGCAGGGGAAGAGCGCCTAGAGAAAGTATTCATACTGGCATTACCCATTTTGCACCTCTCCTGCCTGAAACTAAAGGGGCATTCAGCCTGATGAATCTTTTCCATTACCTTTTCTAGTTAAAAAATTAAGTAGAGCCTGTTTTTGCCACTAGAGATGCTCACTAGTTATTAAAGAGCCTTGTCTATCTCCTAAACGCTCTGGATTAGGAGTTTATTTCTACCAAGAGAATATTGTGTAAAACCTGCTTTTAAAAACTGAGCATGCTACACAAACAGCCACAGGCCATTTAAAACCTTTCTAACCTTTAACAACTACTTTGTTTTATTTAAATCATGGGGCAAATCTGTATTTATATACCTCAGTAGATGCCCTCATAACCCCGTGAACTCACCTTAAGGTTACCTCAGGTGTTCCTTTCAAAAGAGCAAATTGGACGTGTTTTAAGGATCTTAATTTTCCTAATACCTTTGAAAACACGTTGTTTTTAGTAAATGCAAAAACCTTGTTACTTGTTTGTCACATGGCAAACCTGAATCACCTCACAATAGACCCAATTCTTGTGCCTGCCACAAGTTGGGTATGTGGTACCTGAGCTCAGGACCCTTCGGGCTGGGTGCTGTTTATCCTATTGGATGGCAGTCTGGAATTTAGATTTTGCCCCATAGCCTAAAATCTAAACACAGCAGTTTATTGCAGAGCTTGGGGAAAGGAGAATGTGCTGCTGCATCTATGGTGGGAACTGGTTTAGATAGAAAAATGGTTTAATTGTGTATTTACCCCCTTTGCAACTGGCTCATCTCAATCTGAGATTTATTGGACCCTAGTTATATGGATAGACCGGATGTGTGTAGATCCAGAGATGGTAGGTGTTGGGGGTTGGGTTGCTTTCTTGTAGAATTTTTTCCCAAAAGAGTTGCTACGAAGCTGATTGCTGGGTGCTTAGGGGCACTTCAAAGTAATTGGAAGAGACAAAGGAGGTAACTTCGTAGGAGAGGGTGGCACCAACTCCACCTCTCTCTTGGGGGCTAAGAAAGAACTGAGGAGTTCAGTCTTTGACTCTGGGGAGATCTCACCAGACCTCACCTCGAGCTGAGCTCGGAGTGACTTTCGTGGGTCCCCCGGGAGTTCAGACCCTGGTCTCTCCCTGCCTGCCGGGAGCTGCTCCCCCACCGCCCTGCACCCACGGCTGCTTTGGTTTTGCTCTGGGTTTCTCCACGCTGTTTTTCCTGCCTGCCGGGACGATTCTTACAGCTTCAACCCCTGCTGCTGAGCTTCGGATCCACCTCGTCCCTGGGGGCTCCTGCTCGCCCCTTCCCCCGGAAAGGTGCCAGCATCAGAGAAAACTGACTGTATCCTAACTCTGTTTAGTGCTAATACTATAGTTATTGTTATTTTGTTTATCCTGTTAGACTCATTAGTAAAGAACTGTTATTCTTATACCAAATTCTTTGCCTGGGAGCCCCTTTAATTCCAAAATTATAGCAATTTGGAGAGAGGAAGTTGACTTTCTCCATTGCAAAAGAAAGACTCCTGCATTTTCATTGCAGGCATACCTGTCTTCAAACTAAGTCAGTCGGCTAGAATCATCTTTCTTGTGCTTTGAATTTCTCAATAGATAAATCTGAATTTTTCACCCCAAGACTGCATTTACAGCTGCTGATCCCTCCAGAGGATAATTCATTTGACCTCCCTCCTTTTCCTGTAGGATGACTCACCCTCTGGATAGAGCCATTTGGTCATGTGGATTATTAAAAGAATTCTGCATGAGTAGTACAAATTTGGGCTATTGTTGCTTTAATTTAAGGATGACGCAGGTTATGTCAAGTGACCCGTTCAGCGTGGATTAGTTCATTTTGGCCTGGATTAATCCTGTACATAGCATCCTGCATTGAGGCCTGAAAACTGAAACTCAATCAGAGGTCACTTTTTTAAGAACCAATTTGTTTCTTTATGTTTGGAAGTGTTCACCAATCCAATTTGGTGAGCCTTGCGCTCATATCTCCTGACTTTACCTTTTCTCACTGTCCTCCAGTTTGCACCTGGAGCAGAATAAGTCACCTGCCAGACCCAAGATCCTTGAAGAAGAAACTTCAGAGCTCCAGGACCAGGTGGTTTTGCAATGACACTTAGAGAAGGTGCCAACCAAATCCCAGTGAAGCATCAATAAGAGGCTGTGCTGACCTACAGCAAGCCCATCAGGGCCTGGAAAATAAAAGAACAAACCTGCTGGAGGTCACAGTGTTCTCCCTGTGTCCTGACACTGCTTGAAGAGTTAGCAGGGACCTGCTGGGTGCTAGCATTGTTTGGAACTTGGTAAATGGCTTTAACGTTTCTATTTGTCATTCTGAAGCAATTTATGGCAGCCACAGAAAATTCTTCGGTTTGTGCTTAGGGAAGCAATGGCTGCTTGGTGTTTACAAGACATGCATACAAAAATATGCTTCTATATATAGAAAAATATGCTTGATTATTCAAGAAAAAAATGAATCTGCACTGAGGGCTTTTAAACTGCTTAAGCAAAGTGCTTGCAAGTCAGCCTGTGGTGAGAATTATTCTTGTGTTATACAGTGAAATTATGAGTATGAGACTGTCACAAGCCCTCAAGTCACTGCAGCTTTATGAATGACTGACCTCCCTTTGCACTCCCTTTGTTTGTGTAAGGAAGTTCCGTTTCACGGCTGGAAATGTCTTGAGTATGTCCTTCATGACAGTCAGTAACTTGGTAAGCTGAGCTTTTGCTGCTGTCAGTGCTCCTGTACTGAGAGTGGCTTCCAGCTTAGGATGGCCCCTGAAATGGCTGCGAAGGTGCTGGTGCAAAGGCTGCTATCTGTCCTGTCACTTTTATCATTGCACTGTCATATGCAGCCTCTGTACTTTACTAAAAATCCTAAACTTAGCTGGGCTGTTGTTTCAACCTCTGCTAGGACAGCTGGGAGGAAGAAAGGTGTTAATATGCAAAGCTGAGTGTTTCCCAGAAAGCCCTAAGTACTTCCTTGGCAGAAAATTAGCACCCTATTCCTTAGAAGGGCAGCAGGACAGTTTAGTCTGTTTTCAGGCAGTTGTGACCGGGAGTGCCTCCAGTCAGAGGGATGAGTCCTTTGTAATTATAATTAAAAAGCTGAATTAGACTGGTTGATATGATTTATGGTATTCTTATTTTTCAACTTGTATTGTGGACATGAGTCAAAGAGATGTGGGGAGGGTGAAAGGGCACAGTTTTCTGCTCACTTAGCAAACCCAGGCAGCCCTTCTAGTGGGAAGGAAACTTCCACTGACTGTCTATGCACCTTAATTTTAACCATTTTGTCAAGAATTGCACAGTTTGCATTAGGACTGGATTTAATCCCTGCTTATCTTTTTCCTGATTTTTTTATGCTCTTAAGTCAAGCATCACAGAGAGCAACAAGTGGGTGGGAACAGTGGTCCCAGGTCATAGATTCTCCAAGGGAAGTGCTCTCTTCTCTCGGGAGTTGAGATGGCTTGCAAGGTAAGGCAGGTTTCCCAACATCTCCTTGCCATCTGGTGGAAGGAATCCAAGGCCTGTCCGCCAGCCCTTGGGAGTCAGCAACAAATATTTGAACTTCAGAGAATTGCTCAGTTCACCAATTTCTCATGTGGAGAGAGATATTTTGGATATTACAAAAACTCAAAAGACACCTTAGTGCTAGAATAGATTGTTGTGTGAGGAGGAGAGTTTTCAGACAAATATTATACCCAGATATGCTGCTTTTGGGGTGGAAGGTCTGCAAGCAGAGAGTTCTAGCACCATTCAGGAGAGCATGGCTTGATTCTTATCTCTGCCGAACTGAGATCTAGGGGAGAGCTCATAGCCTTTTTCCTGCTTTAGGTGGGCACATCAACAGCATGTGCAGTGTCCAGTACCCTGGGACAGCTGGAACATCAGGCACTTTGTTCTCTGAAAGACAGCATGAGCTGGACCGTGAAACGGCAAAAACGCTCCCTTTGAACCCAGATCCCTGGTCCTGTGCAAAGTGAGGGAAAAAAGGGGAGTTAGTGAAAAGTCCAAGCTGCATGCTTTGTCTTCTTTAATTTTAAACACCAACACAAAGTCTGAACTTGTGGAAAATAAGGCAAGGCAAGTGAGCTAAAGCAGCTCTGCCTGTTGGTGATAAACCATAAAGAAATGGGCAATTCCAGTGCATGATCTGCATCTCTTTGCTTTAAGCTATGTCAAGGTCTCTGTTTACACATTCACACCTCGTTAGAAGACAGACTTTACCTGACTTGGAGCCTTGGGCGTGCCCAGTGGTTTCGAAACACAGTGCCAGAAACCAGGTGGTCAGGCCTGTCCACTCTTGCATTTACAGTTTGGCTGGCAAACACTGTTGCTGCTGATTCAGAGCTCACAAAAGAGGTTCTCTGCTTTCACCAGCCATTGAAGAGCTCAAAGAGACCTGGCTGTCTTATAGTCCTGGCAGCAAGCTTTCATTCTAATGTTTCCTAGTGCTTTGTATTCCTTTGGGAGCCCCATGACTGACAGGTGATTGGCACCAGAAGCAGAGACACAGGAAATGACCCCCCTGGATTTTGGAAGCGAGTCTAGGAGCTGTCTAGGCTGTGTTGAAGGCTGTTCTCATGCCCATGTCATCCCTGGGATGGACCAAGGCACAAGACCCCTTGGTTCTGGCCAGCTTTCATGATCTCAGGAGGGCAAAGCAACTTCTGATCTCTGCCAAAATCATGTTTTGGGAACAGGTCCCTGTTTCCCGAGCTCGTGAGAGAAGCATTTGCGATCAAAGGAGAAGTTCCCAACCAACTGACACAGTCATCCTTAAACAGTTTAGGGAAGGGGAGTGCCACCTCCCTGTTCTGCCCCAAAGCAGCGTGTGGCTAATTGAGGGCAACTCACTATAGTTTTCCAGCTCCCATTCTCCACAGTCAGTAATTATTCCCTTGCATTGCAGATGGAGAGGCTGGATCAGCCCAGGGTGACTATGCCCATCCCCAGCGGTGCCCAGCCTTTGCTCTGGGGGCTGCCTGTTCAGCTGGAAAGCACAGCGCTGCTGGATGACGTTTTCCTCTCCTCCCACTGAATCAGTCTTTTATTTACTCTTTGGAATGCAAAGTAACAGGACACCCTGTGAGTTTTATCTCTCTCCCAATCTTTTGTAATGCTCTGGAAGTTGCCGGACCGGATTGAGCGTTTGAGATGGGGTGGTTTCGGGGTTGCCTGGCAGGAATCTGGGTGGGAGGGCACTGTCGCTGAAATTTGAATTTGGGAGACGCTCTAAGAGCACAATCCTTGAGCCACACTACGGGAAGGAAAAGCCTTTGTCCCTGACTGAATCCAGCCCGTCGCTGGTGTGGATGGATGGTGCTCCTTTGCTAGAATTCCTGGCAACTGCCTTCATCAGAAGACTTTTCCCCCCGCAGGCAGCCGGACTTCATTCCTTATGTAAGCTGTTCTTCCCTTCTTTCACGTGCATGGCATTTCCAGGGCTGGGAGCTGATGTGGAAGGATCCTTCCTGCGCAGACAGTGTTTGCTGCTCCTGCAGCTGACCCTTGTCTGGGATTCGAGCTCAGGGAAATTTAGCTCTTGCAACTCGCACAGATTCTGACCAAGCCGGACTTGGTTCTCAGATTTCAGAGCTCTCCTCCCAAACATCGGCTTTATTCTCAAGATGCTGTTGTGGCTACACTGAGACAACGAGAGGAGGAGGAGGTGACAGCTTTTGTTGGATAAACTGGTTCCAGCGGGAACAGAAGCTTTGCGGCTGACTGCTGCCATTGCATGCGGGTGAGTGCTTTGAACTCTAATAGTGTTTTCACCGTGCCTCGGCTGGGCTCTCCTTCAGTCAGACATGGAAGTGTCTCACCAAAAAAAGCACGTGGCAGACAGGTTGGGAATTGTTATTGTATATTTTGGGGCTGTACAGTGCCCAGGAGGGGACCTGCTCCCACCACAATGACTCGGTAATGACTGCAGCACAGCCACGAAGGAAATCCCTGTGCTCTGGCAACAGAGAAACAGGAATCCTGGTATTGAGGCCTCGAACCAGCTGCCTCCCAGCTATATAATATGTACATTTAGCACATTACATTTAATGTATTGCTTGGTGGTTTTCCCTACAGTGGTTGTGTCCCCTTGTTCAAAGACACCTCATGAATTAGTTTGTAAAATGTCAGTGGCTTGAGTGGCAGGAAGCAGTGAGCATTCACAGTTTTGTGTCGAACCAGGAATTGAGGATCTTCACATTTTGCTCTCATCATCCACATCCCTGAGCAAGGGTGTTTGCCTGGCATCAGCCTGGAGGACATCAGTGGATGCACCAAACAGGAAAAATGTGTAGAATGCAGGAGCAGAGGTTCACCTGGGAGCAGCTGCTTTGTACCCAAAATATGCTGTTTCACGGGGGTGTTAAGATAGGCTGCAGCCAGGCAGGTAAGGGAGTGGCTGTAAAAACAGCGCTGGGCAGGGCTGGGCACCAGCGGGAGCGCCGAACGCTCCTGACATCAGCAGCCTGACTAACGCCACCTTTTTAAAGGGAGTACCTTAAATCCAGGGATGCTTCCTCCTGTGCGGTGTTCCGAGGTGGGTGGAATTCTGGCAGCTGCTGAGGGGGCAGGGAAGGCGGTAGTTTATATGTTTCTACAAGAGCACAAAAGTTATGTTGTGTTTTTCACCACAGCAGGATCAGAGACCTCACTCCGTCTCTATTCCCCCCCCCCCCCCNGCAAAAATTCTGCTTCGCAGGACACAATTTAGAGCAAGGGAAAACAAAGGAGGCTCAGCAAGGGATTTTCTGCATGCGATCTGCAACTCTTGTACCAGAACCAGAGTTTGGGGAATTTTTGAGTTTTCAAGTGGTTAAAAATTCAGTTTTAGGGCTGGATGCAATTGGTGTAAAAAGGTTTGGATCAGTGGTGGGGTGGCCGGTTCAACTTTTGTTGGGGATATCACATATTCATATGGACTGTCACATATAAGATGGAGAAATGAAGAACCTTTCCATAAAAAGTGAGTTTGATCCAACTATTTTAATATTGGCTTGCTCTTGAATGTGAGAAACTTAAATATTGGAGTGTGTGTGTGTATGAATCATCTTATCAAGAAGGGGTAAATAGTGAAGTAAGACTGAATTCAGCTTTCAGTTCAAACCTGCATTAGAGCATTCTCAGAACCCCAGTCCCTCCTTTCCCTCTCTGTTAATATTAAACCACACAGTGCCCAGGGGCTGTTGCTGTGTGAGCATCCCCTGAGTGCCACATTTGGGTGCACGTGCAATTTCTGCAGCGATGCTGTTCACTTTGTGTATGGTCACTGTTAGCCAAGAGAAAGCTCATCCCTACAGTGCTCTAGCCTTGCTGAGGGCAGGTTTCAGGCTGGAAAAAAGGGAATATTTTGCTTCTGAGTGTACCAGATGTTTTTGGGAGCATGAGGCATATCCCTGGTGTAACCCAGGGACATCTGTTCGTGCTGAGAGTTCCCCCTTTGCAGCGGGGTTTCATAGCATGATAATGTCACCTGAGGAGGGATGACACCCTGGATACACAAAGCTTTTCTTTAGGAGCTATGCATCTCTGCATGCCAGCCAGCCCTCCTACCGAGTGCAGGGCAGCTTCTCTTGGTGAGACAGATTCTTCTGGTTTCATTTCTTAAAGCGAAGCTTGTGGCTGAAGGATCTCTTGGATGATGCAGAGCTGATGCGGAGCTTTTGGGTGCAGCTTTTTGCGCACGGTATTTTCCCTTATTTCTGTGGAGAGGCGGGAGCCACAGCTGGACGCGGGAGCGGCGCAGCACCCGCGGGGTGCTTCCGGCTGCCCGCACTTGCCAGGAGCACGGGAAGGAGGAGCTGGGCACCGTGCCCGGGCCGGAGCCACCGCGCCGTGGCGGCCGGAGCCGCGCGGCAGTGCCCTGGCCATGGAGCGCGGGCCCCCGGCCAGCGGCGCCGGCGTGCGCTACAGCACCCAGCTGCAGGTGAGAGCACACTGGGCGCGGGGAGTTCCCGGAACACCTGCCAGCCTTTTGCCGAGCTGCCTTGTCCTCTGCTTTCTCTGGTTCCTTCGAGCCTGGTGGGTTCAAGGTGACTCTGGATCCCTCAGGAAGGGGGAGATTCCAGCTCACCCTTCGGTAAGGTCAGGAGAACCTGTTTGGGGGACGTTGCTGAGCTCAGCAGAGCAGAATAAAACCCTAGCTTTGGGGAAGTGGAGATCTCCACCTGTCTGTGCGGGCTTTGGATCTCTTCAGTGTCGGTGCTGCTGTTGATCAGGGGTTTTGGTTTCAGCTTAGGCTGAGGACATTGGGGTTGTGAGTAAAGGTAAACTCCGTGCTGGTGAGCTGTGTGCAGAGCCTGGCTCTCGGTTGTTTAGCAACAGATCCAACTAAACCTGTTCAAGCGTCGAAAGGGCCAATTTTAACCGAGAGCTATCGGGCTTCATTAATTAGCCCCTGCATTATCAGTGTGTTATGAGACCTGAGCGAGCTTCTTGTGGAGATCTTCCTGGCTGAGGGTCGGGCACAGACAGCTGAGTTTGCATTGCACCTCCAGAGCCTGTTCTGGGTACAGAACTGTTCCAAACACAGGAGTGTGGGTTAAAACAGGACAGCAGCATTTCCTGCCCCACCTGCAGGCTGTGTGGTGTCTGTTTCCAAGACTTGGCTTTAGTTGTTATTACCTCGCAGCAGCAAAGAAGCTGCTGGTTCTTACACTGATTAAAAATCTGGCCTGCAGCAAAAAATCTTTCTCTGCCTCCAGTCCTGCTGTCTGGTGTGTGCCATGGCTAGGAGTGGGAAGGAGATAGAACTGCTAGAGCAGTTCAGCTCAAGCTCTTTGTTCCTGCCCAGGTCAGGGTGACACTTGCGTGGCATGATCTTCCCTGCCTGGTTTGTTCTCCTGGCAGAAGGTAGGTTTGTGCTCTGATTTGTCTTTATGCGGGACTGAGAGCTCAAGCATATCCCTCCCCTGGTTCTGGATCAGTTTTGCCCCTGTGTCAGTTCAAGAGGGGCTGATCTG
The DNA here is from genome assembly GCA_013397245.1 of Thryothorus ludovicianus. NCBI lineage: Eukaryota > Metazoa > Chordata > Aves > Passeriformes > Certhiidae > Thryothorus > Thryothorus ludovicianus. The sequence continues at coordinate 462,797 of VZTB01018383.1, forward strand.
ATCCTGAACAGCTTCCCTGAAGACAGTACCTGCCCTCCTGGCAGGAAACAACCCAAGGACTTTGTCTCCTGTGGACTGTTGTTGGACTTGGCCCCTTATAAACATGAGAGTAGAGGAAATGAGTGGTTTTGCAATGTCATGTGTCTCCTCCTGTGCTGGTAAAGGAGATGCCATAGTTCTTGGGCTGAGGAGAAGCTGCTGCTCTTCCTTGGAAAGGTGCAGAGTGTTTCCTTGGAGTAGTGGCTGGCAGGTGAGCTACTGCACAGGCCAGTTTGGCTGCTGTTGGTGCCAAAAGCAAACAGGGATAAGGAAGACACAATGACAAAAGGGCTGAGGCCAGACCTTTGCTCAGGTAATGAAAGATCCCTCTGGAAAACCCTTAAGGGAACAACGAGAGATTTTTGAAGGCCTGGCTGTGGGGAAGGTATCAGAGCAAAGGTTCTCCCCTTGCCTTCGGTAGAACGTATCATTTCCATCCAAAGGTTGCCGAGGACAGACTGGGAAATAATACCCTGCAATATCCAGGCCATGGGCTGGGGCGGGGAGGGAGAAGCCAACAGGGATGGGTTTGGCAGGCAGAGACATTCCTGGTTGGAGGTGCTCATGTTTTCCTTGCTTGTTGGCTTCAAACATTGGAGATTGACGGTCCTGATCCACCCAGAACTGTAGGAATGGGTGAAGTGTCGGTCACAAGGATTGTGGAGGTCAGGGTCTGGGGCTCAGCTGCTTTGGTTAAGCTGCTGGAGGCAGTTTTGTCTTCCAAGAGTTCTATCTGTACCAGGAAAGACGTATGAGTGATTTAAATGAGCTGTTTGCATCTGTGGCATGTTTCCCTGCTGCTCTTGGGACATCAGTGTGTTGTAAGGAGGAATTTCATGGCTCATAGCTACGCAGATCAGGGCTGTAGGTAGGGTACCTTTATTCCCAGTTTCTCCCCAAGAGTTGCTAAGACTTAGGTATAAAATTCTCTGCTGCCACAGACACGCAGAAGGGTGGTAGCTTTTCCTGAGCTGCTGTGTTGCAGGACAGAGTGCACCGATCAGCCTGGCTGGGGTAGCAAGCCAAGCCTGTGCTATCTCTGCAAACATTAACCTGAGTTTCTTCTGTAATAAACCTAAAGGAATTTGGTTTCTAGTATGACTCAGGATGGTCACAAGGCAATCAAAAGCTGTAGATGGTTGAGCTCAAACTTGTTGGAAATGGGTGTGTGTGACCTGTATCTTTGACTATTGCACCTGCCCTCTGTGCCTGGAAGATACACAGTCTGGAGGACTCTTGTCCTTGAGTTCTTGCCCCATATTCCCTTTTTAGTTTTGATGTCATAATTTTATATCTTCATTGCCCTTAATACAGATCTGAAGACAAAAAATAATGTGCTGGCAAAGTTTCTTCAGTGCTTTACTGCCTGTGGTGGGGCAACACAGCACAAATACGCCTTATGTAAGCTTCACTCCCTTGTGTGCTGTTTCCATGTATTTCTTATCAAAAGTAAGAAGAGAAGTGAGAAGATGATTCTCATCAGGTATTATTCCAGAGGGATTGTTGGGGTTTGCAGCAAGAGTTGGTGTAGGAGTTTAAGGATGGTATAGCTGGTACTTGGGCTACTTGGGTGAAGTGAGTTGCATATGCTGTTGACATTTGTTTTACTTTTTCTGGGAAATAGGCTCTTTCCCCTCATGCCAGCACTGCAAAGATGGTTCTGGCTTTCAAGGTGATCTAGGAATTCTCAACTTTTGAAAATATGACTTTTCTGGCTCCTTTGCTGCACAAGTCTACCCTGTTGGTCTCCTGAGCTCTGAACTGGCTTGCTGGCTGTGTCCTGAGATTGTGACTGAGTTGACAGGTTTCATTCCACTTGTTTCTCACGTGGTATTTGTTTTAGTTTTTATTGAACACCACCTGAGGCAGGTGTGGCTGGAAAAGGGGAGATGGGAATTGCCTCTTGGATACACAGGCTGGGATCTCCAAGTTGTAATTACCCTCAAGAGTCTAACCATGTAGTCCAATGACTCTACTTCCTCTCCAACCTCCCTACGCCTTATTCAGCCTGGCATTTTATGGGTTCCTTTTCTTGGTTTTGTACATTGGTATCAGACAGTGATGTTTTTTTTCTGTCAGATTTGATTTGGTTGCACACCTGCTCTTGCCTTGTATGATCTGGGCAGCTTTGGCCCTGAGCAGTCTTGTGGCAGACTGGCAGAGTTAGGAGTTGGGAAAGCCAAAGGAAGTAGGTGAATCTCATGTCTGGTGCTGGATGAACAAATTACCTAGTGGTCATAAGGAACAGGTGAAACTAATGGCCAGGAGCCTAGTCCTTCTGTGGGTCAGGGTCCTGTAAACAGATGCAGACACTGAGGGAGAGATGGAGCAGCTGTTTTGGAAGAGAGGGGCACAGTGAGGGGTTTGGTGTCTGGGACACATCACCATCTTGGTGGGACTGCCAGACGAGGCAGAAACCAGTCTCTGTGGGGGATGCTGATCCCAGAGGAACCCCTGCTTTGCACATGTCATGCTGGAGAGCTGTACTCCATGGCATATCCCAGCCTTCTGATGATCCCCCCGCTGCAGGATGATCTCTCCTTTCCTGTAAGATTTCCAGTGTAGAGCTCGTTCCCACCACCCCCATGTGCCAGCTGCATTTCCTGCTAACAGAATTAGTCACTTCTGCATCTGGTTTGTCCAGTTGGACAGAGCACAGTCACTGTCTAAAAATATATCGTGTGGCTTAGAGAGGAGTGGGAGGTCTACTCTTCCCAGGACTGAGCTTGGACTCTGCACAGAGGAGCAAGAGCCCTCCAAGCACTCTATAAATCCATCTACCTGCACTTCTTTTCCAAGTTTCTTTGTGAAGTTGGTACTCCAGGGGAAATAGAGGCATGAGAAAACTTGGAAAGTGCCTGTCTGAACCTTTTCCAGGATTGGTTTGGCTGCCACAGCTGATGCTGTGACCAGATCCCTCTGACTGTGTGTGGAGCCTGGCTGTACCGGCAAGGATTTAGTGAGGAGGAGCAGGAGGAAGTAACTGCTCCAGTGACTAAGGCAGAGAGAATATCAAGGGAGGTTTTCTGTTAATTAAGTTTATTGGAGCAGTTTCCTCGAGAAGGATGAGACAGTCAGACCTTGAGTCACTTGGGGCTAGAGACGATTTCTGGAGGAGCCATGGACTAGGTGAGAGCAGGACGTGTTCAACTCCTCTTGAGTTTACAGCTGCCACGGTTCAGAGTACATGAGGGAAATGTGCAGCATCCATCCACTAAAGGAGATTAACATTTCAGTTGTCTTCTTCGTGATTTAATTGTGATCTTTAAGTCAGTTTTGCATTTTGTCTGGTTTCCATCTAGCTCCGAGGATGGTGACAAGGTAATTTTGCTCCCAGGTGGGAGTGAAGGGGATGTGGAGCACAGGGAGTGAGCTCCACTCGTGAGGCACAGACAGGTCTGGTCCTCCAGTCAAACGGGTGCTTTTTGTGCTGAGTGTGGGCAGGGAAGGTTTCAGCCTCTTAGAGTTCGGGACACGAGGCCTCATCTGGGACCTTCAGCATGGCCTGATTCACCATTCCAGCAGTGCTTGGGGGATGCTTCAGATCCTTCACCAGACATTGGGAAGAGTTTGCAGGAATGGCTACTGCTTACCCAGGCTGCGGTGTGTGAAGGCTCTTCACACAAGTGTCTGTGTTGGCTGAGGAACATAATGAAAAGGGCAGAGGATGAGAGTTGGAGTACAACACAAAGGGCAAGGGGGGAGGGAAGCCTCTTTGGATCCTGTCTCCTATTTGCCTGTAGTCACAGGGTAACTTCTGGCAAGTGACTGTCAGAGGCTGCTTGTGCACCTCATACTGGAGGAAAAACAAAAGCAACCTTCCCAGAAGTCCCTGCTGTCCTCTCATTTCTCCTGTATTGCTGCTGGCTCAGCTTTGGAGCAGGAACAAACTGACAACAGCATGCTGTAAACTGTGACAGGTTTAACATTTTTAATCCTTTTTTTTCTCCAAGGAAAGCAGAGAAATTGCATAAAGAAAGAACAGATGGTGAGTTTTCCTGCTAATTTCCTTGCTCCCAGGAGCAGTGCGTGTGCCTGTGTGTGCTGGAGGCAGAGGGGAGCTCTGTTTGCTTCCTGATTTAATCACAGGGATGATTTTCTCCCTGGGAGAGTTTTCTTCCTGCTAAGACACAATCCGTAGCTCAAAGGGGATGTTACTATGCATCAGCCACATTTTTGGGCAGTGCTTTACAGCAGGAGCACCTGCTTGCTGCTGACCCTTATTTTTTCTGCCAGTTTGGTGAAACTCAAGCATAGGAATTCTGCAGAGGGTTGAAGGCCCCTGCAGCTGAAGGATTTTCTTATGGAAAATTTATTTTCTTTGCAGTTTTTCCTCACTGTCTCCAGGAAGTCTGGGGAAACTGATAGATCATTTAAGACCCTGAGACTGTCTTCTTGCTACAGGCTCCTGCAGATGTTAATAAAGAATTAAATACTTTGCTTTCTGCCAACAACAGCAATGTCTTGCAAGTCCTGAGAAGGCTTAGCATTTGTGAGCAGCCCTTTGGAGAGGGAGAGCATGTGTTTGCAAGTTTTGTGGCCAGTTTCTTCTCTTTACCAGGTTTTGAGGGGATCTATTACATGACTGGAAAACTGGTAGGAGCCAGATGGATGTTTAGAACACAGTATGTCAAACTCCAGGTAGTCTTGACTTTGATTGAAGAGTTTCCTCTTTTAGGATGTCTCTATGAATTTAAGCTTTATTTTGTGTGTCATCTGTTTCAAAGTTTCCTTGGGTTTTTCCTGTATGATCAGAAGCCAAATAGGATTCAGAGTATTCCCCATGGGATTGTTCTCTGCAGCTCTGCTAGGTCTGTTTATTTTGGAGGTTGGTGTATTTTGGGGATGGAAACAGTTCTTTCTCCCCTATCCTTAGGCAGTAAAACTCAAGAGTGAACAAAGGCTCCTTCCATGAACTGTCGAATTATAAACTGGGAGGATTCTGGGAGCAGCTGGTGTGAAAGCTAGTGGGTTGCTCTTGGTGGTCTTCTGATGTTTGCAGAGGATTAAACTTGACAAAAACTCAGAGTAAGGTGCCTGCCACTTCCCTTTCTGTTGTGAAGGGCCCCGGGCAAATACCACAAGGAGGAGAGGCTGCAGTGGGGTGTGGAGGGCGGGAGGAGAGCACAGGCATTGGGTGAAGAAAAGGGCAAAAGAAGTGGGGGAAGGGTTAAAGTGGGAGCTGGGCTTTCCTGCCAGGTGAGGCTGAGGAAAGTAAGATGAAGAATCTACTGAAAGTTCCGTGAGGAAATGCAGTGAGGATGGCTTGTTCCTTCTGTCTGCACAGTAGGCTCAGAGGTCCCTCTGTTAGCAGGATCCCCTTTCCTAGTTGTTTTTCATAGAATCCCAGAGTGGTTTGGGTTGGAAGGGACCTTAAAGCTCATCCAGTCCCACTCCTGCTATGGGCAGGGATGCCTTTCACTTATCCCAGGTTGCTCCAAGCCCGATCCAGCCCCCTGCCAGGGATGGGGCAACCACAGCTGCTCTGGGCACCCTGTGCCAAGGCCTCACCACCCTCACAGGGAAGAATTTTTTTCTGGTATCCCATCTCATTATGTTATCCTTTAATTTCAAAGCCATTCCCCTGTGTTCTATCAAGCTATATTCCCCATATTTTTCCTGAATTTAGGAGTTTGTAACATTTGAATCAAATTAACCCCAGCTGTTGGAGTAGGTTTGTGTGAGCCCTGGGCTGAGAGAGGACAGGCAGAGTCTGACCCTGTGTTTGTGGAGACAGCGTTACCCTTCCGGAGCACAGGGCACGTGGAAATGCCACGGATTTGTGCAATGTGTTGTGGTGTCCATGCTCAGGTTCCAGAGCTCAGGAAGCTGTTGAATGTCTGCTGAGGAGAAAATGGGACGGTGGTGAGCAGAAAGATGAGGGATCCTCCTGTTTGGGGCCTTTGCAGCAGACGCAGAACCCTTCCTGCCCAAGGGAGCCACAGATCAGCAGATGTGGTGAGCTCTGCCCACAGCCCTGCCAGTGCTGGGAGGAGGGGAAGTGCCAGGGTAGGTGCGGAGCCGGGCCCCCACAATGTCCAACAATAGCATGGATGCTGTGTAGGATCCTCTGAAAACATCTGGGTCTGCAGCTGTTCCATACCCTCCCGGGTCAGAGGTGAAGATACAGGAGCAGGGCAGGCATGGAGGAATGAAACAGAAGGTGGGAGAAAGTGAAACCCTAGGGCACCAAAGGTTTTACAGCTGATACAGAGCTCTATGCTTCAGCACATCTTCTACTTCCTCACCCAGCTCATTATGGGGTGGTGATAACAGCAAGAACTGTTTCATTCCTCATTCCTTTTTTCCATGTCTTGTCCCAAGAGCATGGCTGCTTGTGGGCTGTAGGGATGTTTTGTGTGTTCATCTTAGTTTTTTGGTTTATTTCTTTTAATGAGTGTTTGTGCTGGATGGGAGATTCCAAGCACAGGAGTGCTGGTAGCCCAAGAGGCATGACAGAAAGCTGTGAAAATGTAAAGGAAGGAAGCAGTTTGATCTCTTCTTCTAGGGAAATGCTATTTATAGCATGCTGTGCCCCACGAGCTCTGGGTGACACACCTGCACACAGTGAGCGCTTTGTGGGGGTGAATTTTTCACTGCAGTTTCATTGGCTGAGGCAGACCTTGGAGCTTGTGGGCTTATGACCTGCCATAGTCAGGGGAGAGGGTGTGGACTTGCCCCTGAGTTTGCTTGAACTCATGACCTAATATTAGGCCCAAAAAGGAATTAGGTGTGAGCAGAAAAGCAAAGCAGAAACTTTCAGGGTTTGTCCTGCCATGGCTGTGGAACCACCAACACTGAGGTTTTCCCTCAATGCTGCTGCATTCCTTGTCCCCAAATCTGCTTCAGGCTGCTCTGTGACTGGACCTCCTCAAACCAGGCTTTGGGAATAGCCTTCCCACTGTTCCTGCCTTCCCTCCTCTCCTAGGACATGAACAACCTGGACGAAGGGGTGGAGTTCCTCCCTGCCATGAACTCCAAGAAGATGGAGAAGCGTGGCCCAAAGCGACGGGTGGTCATCACCATCCTGATCGTTGTTTTTCTGCTTGTCTCCCTCACCACTGGCCTCCTGTTTTGGCACTTCAAATGTGAGTGTGGTGTCTGGTGGGTGGTGACATGTAGGGTGACACCCTGGGAAGGTATCCATCCACATTGAAAAGCTTTGTTACCCAGTGTTACTCACATGTGCCCTCTCAAGCTCTGGTGACACCATTTCCACCTCCCTGCCCCAATTGCTGTCACTGGGGGTCTGCTGGGGACTGGACACCAGTCCCAGCCCTGACTGCCCTTTCTGACCCTGAGTTGTTCTCTTCCAGATAGGAACACACCTGTCCAGAAGGTTTTCAATGGCCACTTGCGAGTTCTGAATTGGGAATTCTTGGATGCCTATGAGAACTCCAGCTCTCCAGAGTTCAGTATGCTGGCTAAGAAGGTGAAAAGCACGGTAAGAGGTTTCTTGCCTCCCTCCTTCTGCAAGCAAGGAATTTTCCTCTTGCTGTATGGCCATGGGGGGATATACCATATAAGATTCCCTGGGGCTTTCCCTGCTCGCTGTGACACACTGACTGGGAGCAGGGACCTTCTTTGGAGATGTATCTTGACATCCCAGCTCCAGCCCAGTGCCACGACATCTCACTGTGCCATAGGAGCTGCCAAGGCCTGTCCCAGAATCACTGGATGAGTCAGGGCCAGGAACTGAGGCAGAAGGGTGTCTGAAGGAGGCTGAAGCTGTGGCTGGCTGGTCTTGCCTCTTCCCTCACACTTGGGGATTCACTTCCCCCAGGGAAGAGTGGGGTGAGCTGAGTCAGAACAGTTTGTGACGGGCAGCTCTGGGCTCTTCTGGGGCTCTCAACTCTCCTTTCTTTCTTTGGCTCTGCAGATTCCTGCACCCAGGGACGCCAGGTATGTGCCCTGGTTTTCCTTTGAAGGCTTGAAGCTCTGTCTGTCTTTAGCCTTTCCCTTTTCCTCACTTCCAGACATGCTGAACACCCCTTTTTAACCCTTTCAGGTGGAGGAGATCTACAAGAATCATGCTGATATTGGTCCTTACCACAAAGAGACAGTGATCACTGCCTTCAGGTGAGTGTTAGGCATTGCCTGAGCCCTATCCACCATGCCGGGGTATCACACCAACCATTTACCCTCCTTTCCAGGATGCTGTAGTCACTCTGAGTGACACAGGTAAGGATGAGCAGTAAAAAGTGACATGAAAATGCATTTTGTTTTCTGCCAGATGTCTTAGGAAAGTCAAGGTGTGGTGCAGTGAACTGCAGTGGGTGGTACTTGGTACTTGAGAGAGACTCCCTGGGCTGGCAGGGGACTCTGCTTAACTTTTCATTGAAAATCTCCCTTTCCTTGGCCAGGCTCCAAAAATGACTCATCAAATAGTCTAGCCCCTTCTAATGGTATTTGAGTCCTCCCATGTCTGTCCTTGCCCTCACCCCACAATTGCCCTTTCCACAGTGAAGGCAGTGTCATTGCCTACTACTGGTCAGAATTCCTTGTGCCCAAGTATCGGGAAGAGAGCCTGGACAGGGCGATGGCTGACAAACAGAGCCTGGTGCAGAGATGGAACCCCCGCCTGAGAAACCCCATGCTGAAGGTGGAGTCAGTCATCGCTTTCCGTGAGTATTGGTTCCACTGTCTCTGGGCGTCTGTGTGGGACCGAGTGGGATATTTCTCTGGAAGGAGAAGGTGTTGGTCACATCCTTCCCATGAGAAAGCCAGCTCTGAGGGTGGTGTAAGGACCTGGGTGTCACAACACAGCTCAATGGGATGTACAGATTGAAGGGGGCTTCACGGACCTGCTCCCCTTTGCTGGAACACTCTGTGTTCTCCTCTGAGCTCAGGAATGAGGTCTCCCTCAGCAGAGGAAAAGTTTGCTCTCTCACCTCCCAGAGGTCAGGCAGGAGCAATCTCTGCTGCCAGTTTGCAGGGAGAGACTCCACAAGCAAGGCCAGATCAATGACGGTCCGAGGAATGACCTCGGCTTTGTGCCCAGGGATTTCCCATGGCCCAAAGGGTGATGCCAGCTCTGTTTTCTCCTGCAGCTGTGGACCCCAGCATAGCTCACTCTGCCCGGGACAGTAAGTACAGTTCTTCTTCCATCTCAGTGGCCTCTTTAGGGTGGTATTTCTCTTGCAGGATGGGGAAGGGTCTGGAGAGAGGTGCTCTGCCTGCAAGGCAGAGCCCAGTGTGTTCCTTGGAGCTGGTTTGGGGTTGGACAGACTGTTGCACAAGCCTTGCTGTTATCCAGGAAGAGCTGTCTGCCCTGGGATAGCCTGCAGGAATTATTTTCTGCATCCCAGGGAAAGGCAGGACAAGGCTTGTTTGCCTTCTTAACTGTTCCCTACTCTTTGGGCAGACAGCTGCATGTTCTCCCTTCATGCCAAGGAAGGGGAGGTCACCAGTTTCACCACGCCGGGCTTCCCCAACAGTCCATACCCCAACAATGCCCTCTGTTACTGGGCATTGAGGGCAGATGCCAGCTCCAGCATCAGTCTCACCTTCAAGACCCTGGAGCTGGAGCCGTGCAGAGATGACAGTGACTACATCAAGGTGTACGACTCTCTGAGCCCAGTGGAGCCCCACGCCTTAGTTAGGTGGGTGTTCCTGTATGACACCAAATCCAGGGTGATCCTGAGATGTCTTACTCCTGCCTCTGCTCAGAGCTGAGCTGTGCTGCTTGAGGCTCCTTGTGCAGCAGTGCCTTATGGATTTTGTCCTTTGCTTCCTAGGCTTTGTGGGAATTATGCCCCATCCTACAACCTGACCTTCCTGTCCTCCCAGAATGTCATGCTAGTCACGTTGGTTACCAACAAGGAGGGACGATTCCCTGGCTTTAAGGCTGAGTTCTTCCAGCTCCCAAAGATGAAAGGTGAGCAGAGGCCTTGGCCTGTTTCCCCATCTCTCCCTGCCATGGGCATCTGAACAGGGAGGTGGTTGTGGCTGTTGTCAGTTTGTCAGGGATGTTTCCAGGGCTGGAGCACCTGGAAGCAGGTGACCTCTTGGTGCTTGCCTTGCCTACAGTGTTCTTGGCTGTGGTTATGATGTCCCTCAAGGAGGCAAAAATGAGAATTATGTTGGATTAGACATGCAGATTGATGTGTATAGGAAGCACCTAATTGATCTCCTGGGTTCTCTTTTAAGCCTTGGAGCAGAGCTGCTCTCTCCAGAGAGTGATAAGCTTGTTAGAGACTGTTGCCTCTGCCTCCAATGACAGCCAGCTGAGGCTTGGAAAAATCACATCTAAATCTCTAACTTGTTGTTACCTTCCTGCTTGTGTTCAGCCTGTGGTGGGACCCTGAAGGGAGACAGTGGCACCTTCACAACTCCGTATTACCCAGCTCACTACCCTCCCGACTTAGACTGTGTCTGGAACATTGAGGTGAGATGGGCCCTCTCTTTCCCTTAACAAGTCTGTAAAATGACCCTGCTCATACAGGACACGGTGCAAGGGAACTCACAGCAGCTGGGGCCCAGAGGCTCCAAGTCTGGCATGAGGGAGCCTTTAGGAGCTGGAGGCAAAGGCAAGAAGAGGTTGCGAGAGGCCTGAACCCTACAGGAGCCCATGAAAAATCCTATTACTTCACACAAGGATAAGAGTGTGGGCTTTGGGACAGGCTAGTTACTGGCTGTTGACCAGACGTCTGGCTTCCACCCCTCTCTATGCCTGTTCCACTGGGGATTCTGGGGCCAAGGTGGCTCAGTGACTGCTATGAAGCTGTTTCTTCTCCTGCTGGAAAGCTGACCTCCCCTTTTTAGTTATCTTCTGTCCTCCCTCCAAGCACAACCCTCTTCCTATGAAACTATTCCTTTTTCCTTGCTCCAGAAAGCAATATCCCACTGACCATGTTTCCTTTTGCAGGTTCCCTCTATAAAGAATGTGAAGGTGCGTTTCAACATGTTCTTTGTGCTGGAGCCTGGTATCCCAGTCAGCTCTTGCACCAAGGACTATGTGCAGATAAATGGCACAAGGTGCGTGTTGGGTGCCTGAACCCATGGAGGGGCTTCGTTTAGTTACATAGAGCCCTGTATTTTCCTTAATCTGCTGTGAGAACAAGTGTGCCAGTGCTGTCACAGGTGGGAGGAGGCAGGGGGGTGCCCAGGATTGCCCCATGATCAATGGGGGGCCCCACACTTGGTTCTGTGGTGTGCTGCAGCTGAATCCCCCCCAGATGCTGTGGAGCATCAGCACACAGCTCATGTGTGGGTAGGCAGGAACATCTGAGGTGGGTTTGCTTGAACAAGCAGCTCTCCATTCTCAGGGCACTTGTATCCTGTGATGTATTTCCCAGCCTGATACAAGGCTGTGTGTCTGGGCCAGACAGAAAACTTGGTACCTCACAGGCAGGTGATTAATCTTGTTTCACAATGTTTTGGACAAGGGAGCTGATCCTGCCTTAGAGAGAGGGACTCTCTCTGCAGTCCCATTCAAGTACGTGATCCCACTCGCCCATGGTGAGATGGGATCCTGCAGGAGTCCAGTGTATCTGAGATTAGACACATCATGGGGCAGGCAGGGATGTGGAAGAACTTGTTCCTGGTCATTCCTAAGCTCACAAGTTGGTGTTTACAACTGGCCTAAACCTTCTGCCAGCAGCAGCAGAATTCGGACCATGAGGCCCGGCAGTCTGTGCTGGGATCAGACCTGCTCTCTGCTCTCCTGCCCCCTCAGCTCCTGGGGTGTGGAGGGAGATCAAGGATAGAAGGAGGTTTACTTGGTGCTGACCTCCAGCCCTTTGACTCCGCTTTTCTCTCTCCCTGCAGGTACTGTGGGGAGCGCTCCCAGTTTGTGGTGGCCAGTACCACCAACAAAATTGAACTCCGGTTCCACTCGGACCAGTCCTACACAGACACAGGCTTCTCTGCAGAGTTCCTGTCCTATGACTCCAGTGACCGTGAGTTAAAACCCTGGGACTGGGGTGGGGAAAGTGATTTCTTTGAGATCTGGAGCTGTCCCTCCTCTGTGCTTACACTACAAAAACTGTAAACTGGGAACAGCTTTATCCAGGGGGATAGCAGCATGCCTTGCTTTCCTGCAAACCTCCTGGTCTTCCTGCTGTGTTCTGCTGTAAGCAGGCATAGGAAACTTTGCAGAAGGGATATAGAGGGGACACCAAGAGGGCTCATGTGTGGTTTTGTCCCTTTCCCCTTCTCAGCCTGCCCTGGCAAGTTCACTTGCAATACTGGCCGCTGCATTGACAGAAGCATGCGCTGCGACGGGTGGCTGGACTGCGTGGACGGCAGTGATGAGAGGTCCTGCAGTAAGTCCAGCCTTGATTTCCCTTTGGCACAGCATGGGAAAGGCCATGTTGCCCCAGGGTGGTTAGGCTTGTTCTGGGTAATGTGACTCAGTGCTGACTGGAGCCATCACTGCCACCTTCCTCCAGGCTGGAGTGAGACTTGGTGAGCAATTTGGATCCCTTCTCAGCATAGGAGCTGTGGGTTCCTGCTAATTCAACCCTCTCCCAGTGGCATCGCCCTCCCTTTCCAGTTTCTCCCAGCTGAGGATGTGTTTTTCTGTGTAATGCTTCTAGTTGTGGGTTTGTCTGAGCTGAGTGGTGTGGAGGGACATGTTTTGTTACTCAGCTGGGTAGGCTTTGCAGAGCTCATCTGAAAAACCTGTGGGACACATGGTAGTTGTTTCTTTGTGCAACAAGTTTTCCTTTCAGATTAGCAAAGTTGTCCTATAGTTAATGCTGTTGTCCAGGGTATGCAGTTTATTAGAGAGGATGGGATGTCCTGGTTTGGGAGGGGCAGTTTTCTGGGGAAGAGTGTGCTGCTGGCCTGTGATCCTGGTTTCTCAGGTGCTTTCCCACTGCTTGAAGAAATTGCTTTTTTTCAGTATTGCCTCTGGCTGTCCTACTGTTGTGATGTCAGCTTTAGCTTCCACTGCCTCAGACACGGCAGATCCAAATGGCTTTGTTCTCCAGAAAAATGGAAATACTGTGAGGTCCCAAGTGTGTCGTGTATTTATGTACACGTGTATGGTCCCGAGCTAATTGGTGGGGTTCCCAAATGCTTGCACACCCACTGGAAAGGCTGCCATGGTGGGTGGGTTGCTGGTGACTCCACAGGTGCCTTTGCAGGCCTCTCCCCTAATTCCTAGCATTGGAACAGCCAGCCCAGGGGAGTCACCATCCCTGGAGGTGTCCGGGGAAATGACTAGACATGGCACTCAGTGCTCTGGTCTGGTTGACAAGGTGGTGATTGGCCTCAGGTTGGACTTGATGGTCTTGAACATCTTTTCCAATATAAATGATCCTGTGATTCTTACTCTGCTTTTCCAGCCTGTACCGAGCAGCAGTTTAGGTGCCAGAATGGCTGGTGCAAGCCCAAGTTCTGGGTCTGTGACAACGTGAATGACTGCGGCGACAACAGCGATGAGCTACAGTGCAGTGAGTGACTCACTCCACAGACACAAAGGGCTGAGGGCTCTAGCAGGCACATGGGGCTATGGAGTGATGTAGGCTCATGAGATGGAGGGAAGCAAGTGCTGTGCTGGAAATGAGCAGGCAAAAAAACCCAGGCATGATGGGGGCTCACCTGGTACAGGTGAATGAGAACTCAGTGGAAAGAAGGATGAGCAGAGGTGAGGAATAGAAAGGGATGAATAACTGAGTGGTGCTGTGCAATTTGGAGAAGAGACTGGAGACACAGTATGTTGGAGTTGCAGAGGCTTTACTTGGGGAGAGGGGCTAGGCACAGCCTTGTGTTGAGGATTCACACCCAGACCTCAGGAGCTGTTCTCTGTCCCCAGGCTGTGCAGCTGACAGCTTCAAGTGTGACAACGGGAAATGTGTCCTCAGCACACAAAAATGTGATGGCAAGGACGACTGTGGAGATGGGAGCGATGAGGGTGGCTGCAGCACAGGTGAAGGTGGGCTGCAGGTGACTGCCATCAAATGCAGCCACTGATGGAATTCCTTGGGGCTGGGCACACTTGTGAATGTGTTTGCATGGGATGGAAATGCCCTGGGGGTGGGCAGAAGAGGTGAAGGTGATGTGACCTCCCCTGAATCTGGGCTAATCCCTGTGCCTCTATGCTGCCTGCAGCCGGCCAGGCCACAGTCCCCTGCAAAGAGTACACGTACAAGTGCCGCAGTGGACACTGCATCAGCAAACAGAATCCAGAGTGCGATGGGGAACAGGACTGCGAGGACCACTCTGATGAGGACAACTGCAGTGAGTGCCTGAGGAAAGGGAGAGACATGGGATTCTGGGCTGGGCCTCTCAGAGAAACACTCCAGTGTGGCAAAGAGAGCCCCTGGGTGTTTCTGTGCAAGAGCTTGATCTGGAAATATTCAAACCATGTTCTTTAGCAGCCTGTGAAGTGTCTGTGTTGTTCAGGAGGGCTTAGATGGGTAATAGAGGGACTTATCTTTCCAGTTGGCCAGTAAATCTTGTAGCTAATTTAGCATCTGTGCAGAGAGCTTCAGCCCTTCATGACATGGGTGACAGGGCACTCATGCTGTCAGATGTCCTGGAGGAACAGAGGGAAGGTGTGGGATGGGAACAGGAGAAACCAAACACCCCTTCTCCTTCTCTGCCTTAGGCTGTGGGCTCCGCTCCTATGTCAGGAAGTCGCGGATCGTTGGTGGGCAGAACTCGGATGTGGGAGAGTGGCCATGGCAGGTCAGCCTGCATGTCAAGGGCCAGGGCCACATCTGTGGGGCCTCGCTGGTGTCGGCGAGCTGGCTGGTGTCAGCGGCACACTGCTTCCTGCCACTGCAAGGCATCAGGTACTGGCCTCACATCCCTGTGCTTCCAGGTATTTCTCAGAATCACAGAATAAGCTGAGCTGGAAGAAATGCTCAAGGATCACCAAGTCTGGCTCCTGACCCTGCACAGCACCATCCCCAATAGTCATACCATGTGTCCAAATGCTTCTTGAACTCAGTCAGGCTTGGTGCTGTGACCACTGCCCTGTGGAGTCAGTTCCAGTACCTGACCACCCCTGGGGAAAAGAGCCTTTTCCTGATAATCCAGCTTAAGCCTCCCCTGACACAACTTCAGACTATTCCCTCTTGTCCTGTCACTGGGCACCACAGAATAGATAACAGAGTCTGCCCCTCTTCTCTCCCTCACAAGGAAGTTGTAACTGCAGTGAGGTCTCTCCTCAGTCTCCTCCAGGCTGAACTCCAGTTCAGCCTTCAGCTCTCCTTATAAAGCTTCCCCTCAAGGCCCTTCACCATCTGCATTGCCCTTCTTTGAAAGTTCTCTAATAGCTTATATTCTTATATTGTGGCAACCAAAACTGCACGCATTATTCCAACACTAATTCTTGAGAGGCATTCCTCAAGAAAACTGTTTAAGGTACTGAGCAGTGCTGTCTCCAAGATGAGGTCTCACCCTGTGTTTCATGGCCCTCATGCAGGTACTCAGACCCCAGCCTATGGACAGCCTACCTAGGGCTGACTGACCAAGGTGACCGCAGCGGCCCCAATGTGCAAACCCGCAAAATCAAGCGCATCATCTCCCACTCCTTCTTCAACGACTACACCTATGACTATGACATTGCTGTGCTAGAGCTGCAGAGCCCCGTCACATTCACAGCCGTTGTCCAGCCCATCTGCCTGCCTGATGCCACCCACAACTTCCCTGTGGGCAAGGACCTGTGGGTGACTGGATGGGGAGCGACTGCAGAAGGAGGTGAACACTTGCATGTGATTTGAGGCTGCATTGATGTATTTTAAACAGATTGCTAAGAGAAGCTGTGGCTGCCACATCCCTGGAAGCATTCCAGACCATGTTGGGTGGCGTGGAACAACCTCATCTAGTGGAAAGTGTCCCTACCCATGGCAGGGGGTGGAATGAGATGAGCTTTAGCTCTCTTCAAATTCAAACCATTCTAGGATTCTACAAGTCTATGATTTCTGTGTTTCTTGAGGGAGAAAAAAAGGGAATTTACTTAAAAGTGTGTATTTCTACTGTACAAGCTGTTCCTCCATCTTGGCAGGCACGGGAGCCTCCATCCTGCAGAAAGCAGAGATCCGGCTCATCAACCAGACTGTGTGTAACCAGCTCCTGACAGACCAGCTGACGCCACGCATGATGTGCGTGGGGATCCTGACCGGTGGTGTGGATGCCTGCCAGGTAAGGCAGTACTTGGATTTAGTGCTGGTTATTGTTTATTAGGCAAGGAGACAGGCCTTTGCTCAGCCTTGCTCATTCTGGTGCTTCCATTTATATTTACATTTTTAACATAAAACAAATCTATGGGAATCCTTCTGGATTCAGACAATGGACAGATTACAATGAGCACCAGCAGCAAGTTGTGTCAATGCATGACTTAGACTCAAAAACTACAGCCCAAAACCACAGGATTTAGACTCCATCTCACCAGGTAGGACATACAATCATACTCCAAATTATGGCTGTTATTCAGAGTCTTAGTTAACAAGCCAGGCTGCTTGACTGGTATTTTATAGCTCTGGCACTGTGGCTCTTATTGCCATGCTTAAATATTTGTTTCAGGGAATGACTAAAAAATTGTAATGACATTTGACTTAGATGGGGATTTACTGATTGATTATTTCTTACTCAGTTTTGATTTTAGGATTGACTGCTCAGGATTGATTTTAACACTCTGCACAAGGGTGATCTATGGGGCTGGTACTTATGCTTCTGTACGGTTCTGTGCAGGGAGACTCTGGGGGGCCCCTGGTCAGTGTGGAGCCCAGCAGTCGGATGTTCCTGGCCGGCGTGGTGAGCTGGGGTGATGGCTGTGCCCAGAGGAACAAACCTGGGGTGTACAGCCGGCTCACGAGCCTGCGAGACTGGATCCAGGAGCACACAGGCCTCTAGGGATGTATCCCTGCCTGGACCCCTCTTGGACAGCACTGGCTGGAGACGCTTGGCAGTGCCAGCCATGCACAGCCTCTACTGTGAACTTCAAGCATCCCTCTACCTCGCTGCAAGTGCCTGGGACTCTATGTGCAACCAGAGCTGAAGGTTTGGTTTAGCCCTTAGTCTTAGAAATCCATGTTTCGGGAAGTTTCCCTTGGGGGTAAGCTAGCACAGCTCCCATGAACAATTTGAATGAGGCATCATTCAAGATAACATATAGTAATAAACTTTTTAAAAAATCAAATAAAAATGTCAAACAATTTGTTTAGAGGCAAACTTGATTGGACAAGTTCAAAACCTAGGTTTCAGCATATATTCTAAGTAGTGCATTTGTTTTCAAATGGCCGTCCATACCCCTTTCTCTGATGTTAAGCCATAGGGGGTTTGAAGGAAGGTCTTACCACAGTTTTGGGGGGATTCCTTTTGGGATTCCTCCCTTGTCTGACACCTCTCTCTTTGCCCAACTCTGTCTCTGGCATGGCCAAGTCCAGGACTGGGGGCTTTAAAGAGAGATGTAGGGCTAAACATCATCATTCACCCTGAGGGAAGCCACATGGTGAGCTGCTGGCACACATGGAGGAGACTCAGAGCCATTGGCATCACCGCACTGTGCCTTAACATCACACTGAGCTGAGCTGATGCAGCTTCAGCTGAGCCTGGAGTCACTGTGAAGAGCACAAGGGCTGCACTGAATTCTTCCTGGAACACTCCCCACAAGGACAACAGCAGTCAGCTGTGCACACCAGCCTTATACCTATCTTACTTTTGTAAAGAAAAATGTGACTTGTGAATGTGCTGATTTTCTTCCTTTTTCCTCTCAAGTCTGTTCCTGCCCCAACAAAGCACACTCCAGCTGAGTTAGTCCCTTCCTCACCTGTAAATACATTGTTTTGTAAAACTCTCAGAACTGAGATGCTGCAATAAACTGGGATATTTTCTAATACTGTGTCTGTGTGGTTCTTCCTGAGCTTCTGTGCAAGTGTTCCTGAAATAGAAACCTGCAGCACAGACCTCCAGTGCTTAGGGGGAAGCTAAGCCTCTCCCAGTAAAACATTTCACTACTGCTATGCACAGCAGCTCCACTGCGGTGGAGAGACATGCAAAGTCTGGTGTCTTGGATGACAGGTGTCTGCTAAGGAAGGCAGGAGCCTCCCTTGGCATGGAGAATGTAAACCCTCTCCCTCCAAATTATTATAATTTTGAAATTAAGGGGCTCTCAGGCAAAGATACGGGGATAAGAATAACAGTTACTTTATTAGGAGAACTAAAAAAACAAAAAAAAAATGCAGTGATACAGATAAACAAACTCACTGATGGAGTCAGAATCCAGCCTGACACCCTGTGGCTCAGGGTGTTGGTGGCAGTCCTATTAAATGGTGGCTGCAGCCCTCCTGGAGTGGCAGATATGACTCTTGTTGGAGCAGTGATCCTGTAGAAAGGTGTAGCTTTCATCTGAAGATCCAGTGGTGATAGATAGGCCTGGTACTCCTCTGAAAATCCAGTGAAAAAGGCTGCTTTAGTGTTCCAAATTTCAGATTTTGTCCAGGTAGGAAATTCTTGGCTCCTCCCTGTGAATGGAGCATTTCTCAGTGGAATGATGTAATTTTATCAGTGAGACTCAATGGCCCATTAGCAGAAGATCTCTCCCTGGAGGGAGAATGGGTCCTGGAAGAGATAAAGAAACTCCCCCAGCTGCTATTTTAACAGCTGGCCCATGAACAGGAGGTTACTCTGCCCCCACCCCCTGTGGGCCTGACAATTCTGTGTCTCTGAAACTTCATGGCTGAAGGCACTGTCAGGAACCTTTCTTTACAAGGGAAAGCTTCTTACCTTCCCAGGAGAATGTCTGTAGATAAACTCTCCAAACAATATTCCTTCTCAAAACAACAGGTGGGGTTTTTAATTCCTGTTCTCACAACAATATAATACATTGTTTCTCTCACCTATCCAATGGTAGTAGAGAAGGTGGTGTTCCTGTTCACCAATCACTTTGTACTTAGCGAAGTGCCTTATATAAGGTATTTCATTTTGTTAATAAAACTACACTTTTTAGCCTTCTGATGAACTGCAATTGGAGTCTGTGTGTTTCTGTTCGTCAGTGACAGTGACAAGCCCCCACCCTAGTTTCAATAGATGTTAATAGAATATACACTGCTGGCGACAGCTTGCACTGCAACACAAGATATATATGAATTGATATTCCATTATTGATTGTGATGTTGATTGAATATTGTGATGTTGTTAGTGTTGGGATAGTGATATGTGTTGTGAAGTGGTTGATGTGGTGGCCCAGTTACAAGCTTGGTTTTTGCGGGGATGGTTTTGTGTGTTGTGATGCGGGTTTTGTGGGTTTGCATTGGATGGGCTGTTCGTGGCCAAGCCTTTGGGACATGACCTTAAAAGGAGCAGAACTTCATCCAGTGATGACCCTGAGGACTACAGTGATGAAACTGCGCTGGCACCGAGGAGAGCGACATGGACTGAGAGTATGTAAAATCAAAATGAATATGCATCAAGCTGATGTTACACCACAGGTATAAAGGGCTGAGCCACCATTTCGTTGGATGAGCCTCTGGCGGTTTTCCACACTCACAATACTGTCCCTTTTGCTTTGTGATTTTTTGATTGTTCTCAACAAAACTTTTATAACTCATTCCCATTTGGGGTCTGAGTAATTTAGAACATTTTCTGGGGGATGGTCCGGGATATATCTAGTTCTCAGGGTCCTGGCAGTACTCGTGTGGGAGGCCAGCCCTGCTGATTTTGGTGGCCCACTCTGGGCCTCTAGTGCACCCTTAGACCTGAGCTGGGTTACCGGGAACAAGGAGAACTCACAAAGCAAAAGTAAAATTACACGATTTTTTACCACAGTCACTTCAAATTGACATGCACAAAGATTCAGCCCATGTAGTCAGCCACACTCCCAGGACTGTCCCTTTTGCTTTATGAATATTTTTGTTGTTCTCAGTAAAACTTTTAAAACTCATTCCCACTTGGGGTCTGAGTTGTTTATATCAGATCATAGTGAGGTTATGTGACCTCATGGAGCCAAGGCTCCGGTGTTTCACAGTGGGGCTTCATGGGAGCCAGGGCAGCATTGTGGCAATATGGCACCAAGGGTCCACTGTAACTTGACAGTGCCTCATGGAAGCAAAGGACTATTGCAACCCTACAGAATCAGCATCTGCAGGTGGATTTTCTGCCCCCTTCTGCTCCCATAACACCTGAGGCAGCCTCCCAAGCGTCCGGCTGTGTCATCAGTGGGGAGGAAATTTGTGGAGACACCCAATTTGTGGAGCCTGCCCCTCCTCCTCCTGAGCATGGAGCTGCTGTGACACTGGGGTGGGGGGGTCCTGGTATTCCTTCCTGTCACCCCCAAGCTTTGCATAACTTTCAGGGCACTTCGAAGCCATCCTGGAGGTGAAGTTGGGATGGCTTTGTGGAAGGGGTGAGACAGTTTGGGTGACTTTTTGGGGCATCTGCTCCTGGCCCAAATCTGGCCCCTGCTCTGTCACCTCCTCATCTGCACTGGTTGGTCCCTGCCATGCCCCAAATGATGTTTTGGTGGGGCACAAGGGACCCGTCATGTCAGGCTCCCCTCAGTGATGCAGTGCTGGAGAAAATAAATTTAGCCCACTAGCTCTTGCCTGGACTACACTGAGTGTGGCCGTGCCCTACCCAAGATGGGGCTGAGTAGTGGTAGAGCAGGGCTATCAAGCTCAAAGCAGCATCTGGTGTGTAAGATTCGAGGATCGAGGCAAAGATCAGGGAAGGGTCTTGCACATGGTTTCCATAGCTGTTTATTTCTCAGGGGTTCCAGGGATGAAAGACAGGGAGCACTGCGTGCAGGGGTTTTTATACAGTAACAAATCAGGGATGGATACAAATAAACAGCCAATAGGGACTCTGCAGGGGAGGAGTAGGGGGGATGCCAATAAAACCTTGGGGCCAACCAAGGTAGATGGGAGGAGAGAACAGGTCACATACCCCAATGGTGCGTGGAGGTTTGGGTAACACCCTGGCATGCCCAAGGGGTGGTACACTTGAAGGTTTGGTCTGGGGTTGGAGTGACAGGGGAGGTTCAGGAAAAAGGGACAGGGAAGGAACTGGAACAAAAGGCAGTGAAGTACCATAAAGGGTAACAACTGGGCAGGTACAAGGGGCTGGTATTCTGGAGGATTGACACCAGAGGTAGGAGGAACAAGGAACATTCTAAAAAACAGGGAGGGTGCAATTCGGACAAAACCAACTATATGGAGGGATACAACAGGAACAAACAAAAAACAAAAGAAAACCTTAACATCCAATAGAAAATACATCAAAACACCTTAGCAGCTGCCAAGGGGCGGGGCCGGGTCTCACAGGCGGGGTTTATGCTAACAAGGCACTGCCAGCAAATCCAATGGGAGGGCAGGCACACCAGCCAGATCTGAGGGGTGAGGCCAGCGGCCAATCCGGAGGCGGTGGGGAGGAGTGGGCAGGAGGGGCTGGGGCTGCTCCAGGGGGCTGGGCCCAGGGCCAAAGGGGGCAGCCATAAAACTGCCAGAAAAGCTGTGGGAAAGGGAGTCTCCGGAATGTGAGAAAGATATAGACAGCAAGGTCGGAAAAACAATAGACCTAAGAGTAAAGTATCCAGTGAGGCCTAGAAAAAATGCTAAATAAGATAGTAGAAAGATGTATGCCTAATAATGAACTATTATCTGTTGTCTGAGACTAGTACAAGACAGCATTGTTAAGGGAAAGTGTACATGAGCTTTTAGCAATTGGCTAATGCATTTGTCTGTAAATCTTTTTCAAACTGTAATTGGCTGAAAACCTTTTAAGATGCACTGTAACCAGGAAATGTTTGTCAACTGTTTTGCTGTTGCCAAAGTTGCTGAACTTTGTTCAAATGAGAGTGATAGCCATGGAATAAAAAAGCTTCAAGACAGCCACTCCAGCTGTCCCATCTCATTTGTGCTTATAAATAGAAAAATTATTATAACTAGCCAATGCAAAAAGGGGGTGGCTGCCCGAGCCCCAATGGCTCCCCCGTCACTGTAGACCTGAGCACTCACTGGGAGGGTCCACACCCAGAGCATGGCAGGGACAGGCACAGGTGTGGGGACAGAAGGCCTGATGGCGTTGTCTGCACACTCCCTGTGGCCTCTCCCCCAGCCACTCAGGTGGCATGAGCTCCCACCCTCCACTCTCACCTTTCTTTGTCCTTGAGGAAACAGGGNAAAGTATCCAGTGAGGCCTAGAAAAAATGCTAAATAAGATAGTAGAAAGATGTATGCCTAATAATGAACTATTATCTGTTGTCTGAGACTAGTACAAGACAGCATTGTTAAGGGAAAGTGTACATGAGCTTTTAGCAATTGGCTAATGCATTTGTCTGTAAATCTTTTTCAAACTGTAATTGGCTGAAAACCTTTTAAGATGCACTGTAACCAGGAAATGTTTGTCAACTGTTTTGCTGTTGCCAAAGTTGCTGAACTTTGTTCAAATGAGAGTGATAGCCATGGAATAAAAAAGCTTCAAGACAGCCACTCCAGCTGTCCCATCTCATTTGTGCTTATAAATAGAAAAATTATTATAACTAGCCAATGCAAAAAGGGGGTGGCTGCCCGAGCCCCAATGGCTCCCCCGTCACTGTAGACCTGAGCACTCACTGGGAGGGTCCACACCCAGAGCATGGCAGGGACAGGCACAGGTGTGGGGACAGAAGGCCTGATGGCGTTGTCTGCACACTCCCTGTGGCCTCTCCCCCAGCCACTCAGGTGGCATGAGCTCCCACCCTCCACTCTCACCTTTCTTTGTCCTTGAGGAAACAGGGCTCAGGCTGGAGAATGGCAGCACTGTGTGCAAGGAGTGGAGTTCTTGGTGCTGGGGACCTAGGGGACTCTTTGTGCCTCCCGATGAGACCTCTTGAACATCCACATTCTCTGTGGCCACCTCAATTGCAGGTTGCCAAGTCCATTCCTGAATTTTTTGAGAGGAACCAGACCCATCTGGAGGGACACATTCCCTGGGACAGGACTGAAGCCCACCCAGAGCAGCATCTGGTGATTGCCCCAGGGCCTCACCCTGCTCCCACAGGAATGCCGCTGCTGTGCTTTACTAAGGTGAGTGTTGGTAAAACTCCAGCCCTCCTGCAGTGGTGCCCAGGTTCCCAGTGCCCCCCCGCGCAGTGACAGCTCTGCTGTCCCTTGGCCCCGCCAGCTCCGTGTCCCTGTGCCTGGTGGGCAGCGAGAGCTGGTGCAATGGACTCGTGGAGATCCTGCAATGCCAGACATGGGGCAGAGTCCTGGATGAGCAGTGGGATGAACAGGGGCCAGCGTGGCGTGCTGGCAGCTGTAGGGGGCGAGGCAGAGACAGCCAACAACCCTGACACCTCAGCAGGGCCGGGACCCGTGGAGCTGTGAGTGGTCTCATACAGGGCATGGGGCTGACCTGGCCCTCTGCAGCACCTTCCTGCCTGAGTGGGTACCACCTGCAAAGGTCATGGAGGATGTGAGCATCATTTGTTGTGTTTTATTGTTTATCATGTTTCACCTCTGGGGTTCGCTGGGGCTTTTGGTTTGTGGTTTTACTTGTTTATTTTGTTGTGTGTGGTTTTGGTTTGGTCTTTTTTGGGGGGTCAGAAGAGGTATTTTTTTTTGTGTTACTTTTAAATAAGATATTTTCTTTAAATAATTAGCATAAACCCTTCCTTGCCTGTTTGCAGCCAGATCTAGTGTAAAAGGAGGTGGAGGTTGGTGCAAAAGGGCTGTAACATGACTACAGAATTCAGGGGAGCAGTCTCATGTCACAGAAAGTGAGGCACATCCAAAGCGGCCATTGAGAGAAAGGGCCTTGCCTCGCCTCGCCTCAGCTGCCCTCAGATTCTATCGTCTTGTCCTGTCCTGCCTTGTCCTGCCCTGCTCTGCTTTGCCTTGCCTTCCATCTCGACCAAGTCTCTTCCAGCACTGACCAGGACACCAAGGGATGCTTATGGACCTGAGGCTGGCTCAGCTCCGGGAACCTTTGCACACCTCTCCCAGGGATGTAAACGTGGCCTTGTTGGGCTGTGTGTGCAGGGCTGGGGCCTGGAATAGATGATCCATCTGGGTCCCACCCAGCTCAGTCTCATCTGCATTTCTCACCCTTTGGATCAGCACTTCTGTCCACTCAGGGGGATGGTCGAGCTCATGGGCATGGGGCAGCCCCAGCATTCCCCTTTCTGTGACACCAGAGCAGTGGCAGAGCAGGCATTCCCATCTGTGACACCACAGTGGTGGTAGCCCCAGTGTTCCCTATCTGTGACACCATAGCAGTGGCAGCCCCAGAGTTTCCCTTTCTGTGACACCAGAGCAGTGACAGCCCCAATATTCCCCTGTCAGTGACACCACAGCAGTGTCAGACCCAGAGTTCCCTACCTGCAGATGCGCCAAGCAAAGTATCCTGAGTTGCATCCAGTCCATGGAACTGACAGGCCGCTGAGCTTCCATGGCCTGGGCTGATGTGGATTCCTCTGCACACAGCCTGGGGAAGGTCTCCTTGGCCACCTCCACCGTGCCACAGACAAGTATCACATACACTTAAAGAGCTGTGCCCAGAGCTGACAGGGAGAGAAGATTTAAAAAAACCAAAACACCACCAAGAAAGACATCCTCACCCCCAGCAGAGCTGCTCCTTTCCTTCACTACTTTCACCTGCTCTAGCGACAGAAATTTTGGAGCGCCAAATATAAAGGCTGGTGTTTTACAGCGCCTAATATTGTGGCGCACGTGAGCAGCTCCGCTTGTAGCTGCGTGCCTCTATATAACCTGCTGGCCAGCCCTGAATGCATGCCAAGCACTTCCCTCCCTCCCTCCGTTTACTGAAGGAGGTTTTGGGGGGCAGTTTTGGTGTTTTCATGGGGAGCTAAAGAGAATTTTAGGTTTTTCTTCGGCAATTTTCAGGGTGGTTTTTGGGGGTGCCGAAGCTGATTTTGGGGTGATTTCAGGTTACTTTGGGGTTTTTGGGGGGAAAATTTGAGGTGATTTTGGGGTGAGATTTGGGTATGCTTAAAAGCTCATTTTTTTGGGATGATTTTGGGGATGACTTTGAGGTGGTTTTAGGGGAGCCAAATTCATATTTGAGGATTTTGGGGGCAATTTTGAGGTGAGTTTCAGAGGTTTTGAAGTGGATTTTGAGGATGATTTTCAGTCAATTTTGTGATCATTTTGTACATAATTTTGTGGTGATTTTCAGGGCAATTTAGGGGTATTTTTTTGAATAATTTGAGGTGATTTTCAGGGAAATTTGGGATGAGATTTCGGTGGGCTGAAGCAAATCTTGGGGCAATTTTGGGGTGATTTTTGGGAATGCTGAAGGTGATTTTGGAGTGATTTTGGGTGATTTTAGTGTGAATTTGGGGTGGTTTTGGGGGCAATTATGAGATAGTTCTGGCGTGATTTCAGGGCAGTTTTGTGGGTGAATTTTGGTGTAATTTTAGGACAATTCTGGGTGTTTTGGGGGTGGTTTTGGTGGTTTCTTGGGGATCCAAAAAGAATTTGAGGGGTTTTATGGGTCAATTTTTGGGTGATATTTGGGGAGGGACAAAGCCAATTTTGGAGTGATTGTGGATGATTTTAGGGTGATTTTTGGGGTAATTTTCGGATATGTTTTGGAAAGACTTTGTGGTAATTTCTGGAGCAAATTTGGCAGTTTTTCGGGCACTTCTGAGGGTTTGGGGGTGTGCTAAGCCTGATTTTGGGTTCTTTTTTGGAGCAATTATGGAGTGATTTTTGGCAGTCCCAAAGCTGGTTTTGGGGTAATTTCAGGTGAACTTGGGTTTTTTGGGGGGTAAATTTGAGGTGATTTTGGGGGTGAATATTAGATGAGATTTGAGTATGCTGATGTGGATTTTGGGGCAATTCTGGGAGTTCTGGGAGCAATTCTGGGGATGCTTTGGGGAGCCAAACCAATATGTGGGGGCTTTTGGGACAGTTTTGGAGTGAGGTTCATGGTTGCCAAAGAGGATTTGAGATTGATTTTGGGGGTAGGTTTTGGAGTGAGTTTTGAGGCAATTTAGGGTGTATTTTGGGGATGCCAAGACCAATTTTGTGGTGATTTTGTGATTTGGGGGGTTTTTTGTTTGATTTTGGAGTGATTTTGGGGATTTTTGGGGGGTGATCTGGGGGGTTTTGGGGAAATTTGGGTGACTTTTGGGAGTGCCAAAGCTGATTCTGGCGACATTTTGGAGCAATTTTAGGTTATTTTTAGGGATGCCGAAGCTGATTTTGGGGTGAATTTGGGTGATTTTAGGGTGATTTTTTGGATGATTTTGGGACTTTAAAGTGATTTTTAAGGGTAATTTTTGGTGCAATTTTGGGGTGGTTTTGTGGGCAATTTTGTGTGCAATTTTGTGGTGATTCTGAGTATTTTAGGAGTAGTTTTGCTGGTCTTTCTAGGAGCCAAAGAAAATGTGAGGGGTTTTTGTGGCAATTTGGGTGGTTTTGGGGGTATCAATGCTGATTTTGGGGTGATATTCGGAGTGATTAAGAGGTGACTTTTGGGATATTTCTTGGGTGATTTTGTGGGGTTTTGGGGTGATTGTGGGGGTTTTTTGGGGTGCCAAAGCTGATTTGGGATACTTTTGGGCCCATTTTGAGGCAATTTCTGTGAATGCCAAAGCTGATTTTGGAGTGATTTTGGATGATTTTAGTGTGATTTTGGTGCAATTCACAGTGTGATTTTGAGATGGTTTTGATGCAATTTTGGGTGATTTTTGGGTGATTCTGTGTGTTTTGGGAGTGGTTTTGGTGGTTTCTTGGGGATCCAAATAGAATTTGAGGGTTTTTTGAGTCAATTTTGGGGTGACTTTTGGGGGTGTCAAAGCTGATTTTGCCCAGAGTCCAGAATGGAGTCAGCTCTTGGGAAAACCTGGACTGGAATTCATCTGGAGTTCAGAATGCAGTGGAGTTGCAGGAGAACCCTGATGAGATTTCATCTGGCATCTGGACTGGAGTCGGATCTCTGGAAAACCCTGACCAGATTTCACTTGGAGTCAGAAATGGAATCGGTTCTTGGGAAAATCCAGATCAGATTTCACTCAGAGTTTGGAATGCAGTCAAGACTCAAGAAAACTCAGACCAGATTTTGCCCAGAGTTCAGAATGGAGCTGGTATTTGGGAAAACCAGCATCAGATTTCACATGGAGTCCAGAATGAAGTCATCTCTTGGGAAAACAACCCGGGAAACATCTCTTGGGAAAACAATTCACTTGAAATCTGGAATGGAGTTGTTAGGTGACAGAACTTAGACTGGATTTCATCTGGATTCTAGTATAGAATCGGCTCTCGAGACAACTAAGACCAATTTTGTTAGGAGTCTGGAATTGAGTTGATACTCAAAAGAACCCGGACTGGATTTCCCCCAAAGTCCAGAATGGACTTGGTGTTGAGGAAAAGTCAGATTGGATTTCGCCCAAAGTCCAGAATGGAATTTATTCTAGGAAAAACTCTGACTGAATTTTGCCCAGTATCTGGAATGTAGTTGGTATTTGTTAAAACCCAGACTGGATTTCGCCCGAAGTCCAGAATGGAACTGGTTCTAGGAAAACCCAGACCGGATTTTTTCCTGGAGTCCAGAATGGAGTCTGCACTTGAGAAAACCTGGATTGGATTTTGCCCAGAGTCCAGAATGGAGTTGGTTCTAGGAAAAAACTCAGACTGGATTTAGCCCAGAGTCCAAATTGGAGTTGGGAGTCAGCAAAGCACAGACCAGATATTTCCTGGTCTCCAGAAATGGAATCAGTACTCAGGAAAACCTGTATCCGATTGTTTCTGGAGTCCAGAGTAGAGTCAGTACAGGTGAAAACTTGGACCAGATTGCTTCTGGTGTCCAGAAGGGAGTCGATACTCAAGAGAACCCTGACTGGATTTCACCCAGAGTCTGGAATGTCATCAAATCTCAGGAAAACCCAGATGAGATTTCGCTGAATATTCAGAAGAGAGTTGGTCATTTGGAAAACCTGGACCAGATTTTGCCTGGAGTCCGAAACAGAGTTGGTACTTGAAAAAACCAGACTGGATTTTGCCCAAAGTCAAGAATGGAATTGATTCTAGGAAAAACCCAGACCGGATTTTGCCCAGAGTCCAGAGGAATGGGGTTGGTGGTCGGCAAAACAAGGAATGGATTTCAACAGGAGTCTGGAATGGAGTCAACTCTCAAGAAAACCTAGCCCGCATTTTGATAGGAGTTTGGAACTGAGTCAGTACTTGAAAGAACCCAGATCAGATTTCACCCAGAGTCCATAATGGAGTCAGTACTCAGGAAAACCCAGACTGGATTTTGTCTGGAGTCTGAAATGGAGTTGATTCAAAGAAAAACCTGGATGAGATTGCTCGCAGAGTTCAGAATGGAGTCAGTGTGCAGCAAAACATGGACTGGATTTTGCCCAGAGCCTTGAATGGAGTCTGTTCTTGAGAAAGTCCTAATTGTATTTTGCCCGGAGTCCAGAAAGGAGTCAGTATTTGGGAAAACCTGGATTGTATTTTAACAAGAGTCTGGAATGGAGTCCACTCTCATGAAAACCTGGACTGAATTTGGCTACTAGTCTGGAATTGACTTGGTGCTCCAAGGAACCCGGTCTGGATTTCACCCAGAATCCAGAATGGAGCCAGAATCCAGACTGGATTTTGCCTGGAGTCCAGAATGGAGTTGGCTCTCAGGATAAACTTGACCTATTTTGCTAGGAGTCTGGAAATAAATTGATACTTGAAAAATCTCTAACTAGATTTCACCAGGAGTCTAGATTAGAGTTGGTGTTTAGGAAAACATGGATCAGATATTTGCCAGAGTCTGGAATGGGGTTGGTCTTTGGGAAAACTAGCATTGGATTTTGCCCGGAGTCCAGAATGAAGTCAGTACTCAAGAAAACCTGAACCGGATTTCTCCACAACTCCAAAATGAGGTTCAGTCTCAGTAAAACCTGGTCAGGATTCACTAAGACTCCAGAATAGCATCAGTCTTTTGGAAAACCCAGACTGGATTTCACCTGGTGTCTGGAATGGAGTCTGCACTGGGGAAAACCAGGATGGGATTTTTTCCGAAGTCCAGAATGGAGTCAGTCTTTGGAAATACCCAGTCTGGATTTCATCCAGAGTCTGGAATGGAGCCGGCTCTTAGGAAAACCTGGGCTGGCATTCTCCCGCAATCTGGAATGGAGTTGGTAGGTGGCAAAACATGGACCAGATTTCGCCTGGAGTCTGGAATGAGGCCAGTACTTAGGAAAACCCAGATCGGATTTTGCTCAGAGTTCAGAATGCAGCCAAGACTCAAGAAAACCCTGACTGGATTTCACCCAGAGTCGGGAATGGATTTGACTGTTAAGAAAAGTTGGACCAGATTTCCCCCAGAGTGTGGAACAGGATTGGTAATCATCAAAACACAGACTGGATTTCTCCCAGAGCTTGGAATGGAGTCATTTTTTCGGAAAACCCAGACCAGATTTTGCCCAGAGTCTGGAATGGAGTCAGCAAACCAGAAAATTCAGGCTGGACTACACCCGGAGTCCAGAATTAAGTCAGGAATCTGGAAAACATGGACCAGATTTTGCCTGGAGTCTGGAATGGAGTCAGCACTCTGTAAAACCAGAACCAGATTCCACCCAGACTACAGAATGGAGTCAGCAAACAGAGAAACCTGGAGCAGATTTCACCTGGAGTTCAGAATGTAGTCAGCAATATTGAAAACCTGGACTGGATTTCAGCCAGAGTCCGGAATGGAGTCAGCAATCTTGAAAACTAGAATTAGATTTTCTCAGGAGTTTGAAATGAAGTCGGCAATGTTGAAAAGCCAGACCGAATTTTGCCCAGCATTCGGAATGGAGTCAGCAGTCTGGAAAACCTGGACCAAATTTCACCCAGAGTCGAAATGGAGTTGGCAATCTTGAAAACCCAGTCTGGATTTCCAGCAGAATCTGGAATAAAGTTGGCAATCTGGAAAACACGGACCTTATTTCGCCTGGAGTCCAGAATGGAATCAGCAATCCAGAAAACCCTGACCGGATTTTGCCTGCAGTCCGGAATGGAGTTGGAAATCCAGAAAACATGGACCAGTTTTCACAGAAAGTCTGGAATGGAGTTAGCAATCAGGAAATCACTGATCAGATTTCGCCCAGAGTCCAGAATGGAGTTGGCACTTGTGAAAACGTAGATCAGATTTTGGTCGGAGTCTGGAATGATGTCAGTAATTCAGAAAACCCAGACTGGATTGCTGGAATGGAATCAGCAGTCGGGAAAACCGGGACTGGATTTTGCCCAGGTTTTGGAATGAAGTCAGAAATTTGGATAACCTGGACTGTATTTTGCCTGGAGACTGGAATGGAGTTGGCAATCTTGAAAAGCTGGCCCAACATCCAGAATGGAGTGAGCAATCTGGAATACGCGGACTGGATTTCAAGCAGAGTCAGGAATGAAGTCGGCAATTTGGAAAAAACAGACCGGATTTAGCCTGGAGTCCAGAATGCAGTCAGTAATCTGGAAAACTCAGACTAGATTTCCCCCAGAGTCTGGAATGGAGTCTTCAATGCAAAAATCCAGGACTGAATTTCGCCCGGAGTTTGGAATGAAGACAGCAATTCAGATAATCTGGACCGTATTTTGCTCAGAATTTGGAATGGAGTCGGTAATCCAGGAAACCTGGACTGGATTTCGCCATGACCCTGAAATCAAGTCAGCAGTCTGGATAACCCTAATCTGATTTTGCCCAGCATCCAGAAAGGAGTTGGCAATCTGGAAGACATGGCAATCTGGATTTGGCCTGGAGTCCAGTATGGAGTCGGCAATCTGAAAAATCCAAATTGGATTTTGCCTGGAGTCTGAAATGGAGTCAGCACACTGGAAAACCCAGACAAGATTTCACCCAGAGTCCAGAATAGAGTCAGCAATCCGAAAAACACAGTTCAAATTTACCCTGGTGTACAGAATGGAGTCCACATTCTGGAAAACCCAGACTGGATTTCAGCTGGAGTCTTGAACGGAAGTGGGAATCTAGAAACATGGAATGGATTTCTCCCAGAGTCTGGAATGGAGTCAGCAAAGCAGAAAAATAAGGTTGGATTTCACCCATAGTCTGGAATAGAGTCGGCAACCTGTAAAACACGGACCATATTTCACCCAGAATCTGGAATGGAGTCCACAATCCGGAAAACCAGGACCAGATTTCGCCTAGTGTCTGGAAAATAGTTGGCAATCTGTAAAACATGGACCAGATTTCACCTGGAGTTCAGAATGGAGTCGGCAGTTTGGAAAACCCAAATTCTATTAGAATTAGATTAGGCCTGGAGTTTGAAATGGAGTCGGCAATCTGGAAAATCCAGACTGGGTTTCACCTGAAGTCCAGAATGGAGTTAGCAATTTGGAAAGCACAAACTGGATTTCAGCCAGAGTCTGGAATGGAGTCGGCAATCTGGCAAACCCCAACTGGTTTTCATCCCGAGTCTGGAATGGATTTCTCAATCCAGAAAACCTGGACTGGATTTCACATGGAGTTCAGAATGGAGTCAGCAATCTTGAAAATCCAGACTTGATTTCAGGTGGAGTGCAGAATGGAATTGGCAATATGAAAAACACAAAGGGGATTTGAGCCAGAGTCTGGAATGGAGTCGTCAATCCAGAAAATCCTGACCAGATTTTGCCCGGACTCTGGAATGGAGTCAGCAATCTTGAAAACTCAGAGTGGATTTAATCCAGAGTCTGGAATGGAGCTGGCAATCTGGAAACCCTGAACTGGATTTCACCCAGAGTTCAAAATGGAGTTGGCAATCTTGAAAACCCTGACTGGATTTTGCCTGGACTTTGGAATGGAGTCAGCAATTCAGAAAACCCAGTCCAGATTTCTAGCAAAGTCAGGAATGTAGTCAACAATTTGGAAAACCCGGACTGGATTTATCTGGGAATCTGGAATGGAGTCGGCAATCCGGAAAACCCTGACAGATTTTCACTTGGAGTTCAGAATGAAGTCAGCAATCTTGAAAACCCAGACAGGATTTCGCCTGGAGTTTGAAATGGAGTAGGCAATTTGGGAAACCCAGACTGGTTTTCGCCTGAAGTTCGGAATGGAATCAGCAATGCAGAAAACATGGATCAGATTTTTCCCAGAGTCCAGAACGGGGTCAACAATCCGGAAAACCCAGACTGGATTTCTCCCAGAGCCTGGAATGGTGTCCGCAATTTGGGAAACCCAAACCATATTTTGCCTGGAGTCCGGAATGGATTCGGCAATTCGGATTACCCTGACCGGATTTTGCCCAGTGACCAAATTGGAATCAGCAGTCTGGAAAACCAAGACTCAATTTTGCCTGGAGTTAGTAATGGAGTCAGCGCTCCGGAAAACTGTGAACGGATTCCACACAGAGTCTGGAATGGAGTCAGCAATCCAGAAAATCCAGACAAGATTTCACCTGGAGTCTGGAATGGTATCAGCAATCTTGAAAACCTGGAGTGAATTTTGTCCAGATCCCGGAATCAAATTGGCCATCGGGAAAACCTGTAACAAATTTCTCCTGGAATCTGGAATCGAGTCAGCAATTTGCAAAACCCGGACTGAGTTTACATTGGAGTCTAGAATGCAGCTGGCAATTTGGAAAACCATGACCAGCTTTTGCCTGGAGTCTGTGATGAAGTCGACAGTCTGGAAAACACAGACTGGATTTTGCCCAGTGTCCAGAATGGAGTCAGCAAACCAGAAAACTCAGGCTGGGCTACTCCTGGAGTATGGAATGAAGCAATCCGGGAAACCTGGATCGTATTCCACCTGGAGTCCAGAATGGAGTCTACAATCTGGAAAACCAGAACTGTATTTCGCCTGGAGTTTGGAATGAAGTTAGCAATTTGGATAACCAGGATTGTATTTCTGCCACAGTCTGGAATGAAGTTGGTAATATGGAAAACCTGGACTGGATTTCGCCCTGACCCCAGAATCA
The DNA here is from genome assembly GCA_013397245.1 of Thryothorus ludovicianus. Classification (NCBI taxonomy): domain Eukaryota; kingdom Metazoa; phylum Chordata; class Aves; order Passeriformes; family Certhiidae; genus Thryothorus; species Thryothorus ludovicianus. The sequence goes on from VZTB01018383.1 coordinate 495,624, forward strand.
AGTTGGCAGTTTGGGAAACATGAAACTGATTTCACCCGGCATCCAGAAAAGATTCATCAATCTGGAAAATACATACAGGTTTTCACCCAGAATCCAAAATGGAGTGGACAGTCTGGAAAATCCAAATTGGGTTTCACCTGGAGTCTGAAATGGAGTCGGCACTCTGGGAAACCCAGACCGGATTTCTCCTGGAATCCAGAATGGAGTTGGCAGTTCAGATAATCCAGACCGGATTCCGCCCAGGGTCTGAAATGGTGTCAGTAAACTGGAAAACCAAGGCTGGATTTTGCCCAGAGACAGGAATGAAGTTTTCAGTCTGGAAAACACAGGCCGGATTTTGCCTGGAGTTTGGAACAGAGTCAGCTCTCGGAAAACTGGCACTGGATTCCGTATGGAGTCCAGGATGGAGTTGGCAGTTTGGAAAACCCTAAGGAGTTTTCACTTGTAGTTCAGAATGGAATCAGTCTTTTTTGAAACCCGAATTGGATTTCGGTTGGAGTCCAGAATGGAATTGGAGATCCAGAAAACCTGAATTGGATTACGCCCGGAGTTCAAAATGGAGTGAGCAATCTTGAAAATCCCGACTGGATTTCGCCCAGAGTTTGGAATGGAGTCAACAATCCAGAAAACCTGGACTGGATTTCAAGCAGAGTCAGGAATGGAGTCAGCAATTTAGAAAACCTGGACTGGATTTATCTTGGAGTCAGGAATAGAGTCAGCAATTTGGAATACTCTGATTGTATTTTACCTGGACTCCAGAATGGAGCCAGCAATCCTGGAAACAGAAAGGATTTCACCCAGTGTCCAGAATGGAGTCGGCAATCCAGAAAACACGGACTGAATTTCGCACAGAATCTGGACTGGATTTGTCAATCCGGAAAATCTGAACTGGATTTTGCCTGGAGTTCAAAATTGAGTTGGCAGTCTGGAAAACCTGAAACAGATTTCACCCACAGACCAGAATGGAGTAGACAAATCGGAAAACTCAAAACAGATTTTCCCTGGAGCCTGGAATGGAGTTGACAATTTGGATAACCAGGGTCCAGAATGGAGTCAGCAGTCTTGAAAACTCAGACTGAATTTTAGCCGGAGTCAGGAATGGAGTCAGCAATCCAGAAAAACCAAATTGGATTTCGCCCCGAGTCTGAAATAGCGTTGACAGTCTGGAAAATCCAGATCAGATTTCAATCAAAGTCCAGAATGGAGTCAGTAATTTGGAAAAGATGATCTGTATTTTGGCCGGAGTCCAGAATGGAATCGGCAATCCAGAAAACCCAGACCAGATATCACCTGGAGGTCAGAATGGAGTGAGCAATCTTGAAAACCCAGATTGGATTTCAGAGTCCAGAATGGACTTGGCAGTCTGGAGAACCTGAACTGGATTTTTCCCAGAGTTCGAAATGGAGTCAGAAATCTTCAAAACCACGACTGGATTCCGGCCGAAGTCTGAAATGCAGTTGGCAATCCTGAAAACCCGAACTGGATTTTGCCCACAGTTTGAATTGGCATAGTCAATCATGAAAAGCCAGATTGGATTTTGCCCAGAGTGTGAGATGAAGCTGGAAATCCAGAAAACCCTGACCAGCTTTCACCTGCAGTCAGGAATGGAGTAGGAAATATAGAAAACATGGACTGTTTTTTGCAGAAAGTCTGAAATTAGGTCAGTAATCCTGAAAAACCAAGACTGGCTTTCACTTGCAGTTCAGAATGGAGTTAGAAATCTTGAAAACCCAGACTAGATTCAGGCCAGAGTCTGGAATGCAGTTGGCAATCCTGAAAACCTGAACTGGATTTCACCCAGAGTTCAAATTGGAGGGGTCAGTCTTGAAAAGCCAGACTGGATTTCGTCCAGAGTGTGAGATGAAGTCTGCAACCCAAAAAAAACCAGACCGGACTTTACCCAGAATCCAGAATAGAAGTGAAAACCCTGAAAACCCTCAAAGGATTTAAAGTGGAATCTGGAACGGAGTCAGAAATTTGGAAAACACGAACTAGATTTTGGCCAAACTCAAGAATGAAGTCAATAACACAGAAGACCGAGACAGGATTTTAGCCAAAGTAGGGAATGGAATCGGCAATTTGGAAAAGAGACCAGATTTCACCTGAAGTTCAAAATGGAGTCAGTAACCTGGAAAATACAGACTGGATTATGGCTGAAGTCAAAAACTAAGTTGGCAACATGGAAAAACCTAGCTGGATTACCAACAAGGTCCTTGCATGCCAAGACTTGCAACAGCAGGGCAAAGCCCCTGCCTCACTCTTATCATTCGTCTCAAACAGACCACCCCCAAGTGCCCCAGCAGCAGGAAATTGCCACACCGGGGCAGTGCCCATGCTGGCCATTTGCTGGAGCTGAGGTCCTGGCAATGGCAAATGACCTGATCTAGATGCTGCTGCCAGCACCAGGAAATAGACAGATTATGATTTCTGAGCCGGAAAATTTCTGGACTCAGGCTGCACCAGCAAAGAGAAATTTCCTGTTTGGGGCACTGACACTAACAAGTACATGGATAACTTCACACTGCAGGTCCAGCTAAAAACTGGATCTGTAGGTGATTTCTTTCTTGCTGGCTTGCTTGCTTTCTTGGTTTAATCCATACTTCCTTTTGTTTACAACTAGCCTCATCCAACACTCACCAGACTCACCTGACAATGCTCAGAGCCCCCAGGAGGATGCAGCTCCAGAAGCCTTTGCATACCTCTCATGCACATACAGTGCCATGCCTGCCTTGTGTTCTCTCTGTGCCTCCGGGACCTGCAGTAGCCGATGGCCACTTGACTCCCTCCCAATTCAGAGCCTTCTGCAATGCTCATCCCTTGCCTCAGCCCTTCTATCTCAACAAGGCACTGCTACAATGCACAGGCTTGGCACACCACAGGGGCAGTGCCAGCACTCCCTTGTCTGTGACACCACACCAGTGGCAGCACAAGTGTTCCCATATCTGTGATGTCACAGCAATGGCAGCCCCAGTGTTCCCATGGCTCTGACAACACAGCAATGCAAGGCCCACCGATCCTCTGTGACATCACAGCAGAGGCTGCGCCCGTGTTCCTCTGTGTGTGACGTCACAGCAGTGACAGCAGCAGCATTCCCTCCCTTAAGATGCTTTGAGAGAAGCATACAGAGCTGCTTCTGCTCAGTGTGACTGACAGGCCACTGACCCTGCCCAGCCTCATGTGCCTTCCTCTGCACAGAGCTCAGGCAATGTCCCCTTGGCCACGCACTCTGTGCCACAAACAAGTGTCACATACACCTACACACCTCTGCTCACAGCTGAGAAGTTGATTCAAATCTGAAAAAGAAAACTCCAAGGAAAAAAAGAGAACTCCATCTTCAGCAGAGCCCATTCCTCATTCAAACAAATCAAAATACACCAAGAAAAAGACATCTCCATCCCAAGCACAGCTGCTCCCTTCCTTCAAAATTTTCACCTGCACACACATCGGACCTGAGAATGCAAGCAATGAGCACTACTCGAGCACATCTGCAGCAAAAGCAGCTCCAGGACAGCTTCTCTTGCAGCACCACTCTCCGCATGCCAGTGAAAATGGCCTCCTGGCAGGCAGCTGCAGGCTCAAGCCACAGGGCAGAAAAGGGCCCTCTCTTGCCCGGACCTAGCACGCAAAGCCTTCTCCCAGGCTGCTTGCCACACACCATACTTCTAGAGGACTACACAAAGCTAAATGGCAGCTCTGGTTTCTCCCTCTTGAGGCTCTGAAAGCTGCCTGCCAGAAGGAATTCTAGCTCAGCTCATCTGCAACAATCCCTCCTGGCTCAGACAAAGCACCGACAAGGTCTTTATGTGCGAAGTCTTTACCGCAGCCAGGCAAAGCTCCGGCCTAAGGCTCACTGTTCTCCTCAGACACACCCTCCCCACCCATTACCTCAGCCACAGGAAACTGCCACACCTGGGCAGTGTCCGGGCTGGCCGTTTGCTGGATCTGATGTCCTGGCAATGCCCAATGACCAGATCTGGATGCTGCTGCTGCCAGCGCCAGGAAATAGACAGATTCTCATTCCTGTGTTCAGGAAAATTCCTGAACTCAGGCTGCACAGGCAGCAAGAAATTTTCAGGTCAGGGTGTTGGCACTACAGGCACACAGATGACGTCACACTGCAGGTGCTGCTAAGGACTGGACCTATAGCTAATTTCTTTCTTGGTTGCTTGCTTGCTTGCTTTAACCCTTACTTCCACTTTTTGGAACCTAGCCTCATGCAACACTCACCAGGTTCCCCTGGCAATGCTCACAGCCCCCAGGAGGATGTGGCTCCAGAAGCCTTTGCACACATCTTGTGCACATGCAGTGCCATACCTGCATTGTACTCTCTCTGTGCCTCAGGGACCTGCAGTCACCAATGAACTCTTGCTTCCTTCCCAGTTAAGAGCCTTCTGCAGTGCTCACCCCATGCCTCAGCCTTTCTGTCTCAACAAGGCACTGCTACAATACATAGGCTTGGCACACCACAGGGGCAGTCCTAACACTCCCCTGTCTGTGACACCACACCAGTGGCAGCACAAGTGTTCCCATATCTGTGATGTCACAGCAATGGCAGCCCCAGTGTTCCCATGGCTCTGACAACACAGCAATGCAAGGCCCACCGTTCCTCTGTCTGTGATGTCACAGCAGTGGCAGCAGCAGCATTCCCTTGCGGAGATGCTCTGAGAGAAGCACACAGAGCTGCTTCCGCTCAGTGCGACTGACAGGCCACTGACCCTGCCCGGCCTGGCCTCATGTGCCTTCCTCTGCACACAGCTCAGGCAACGTCCCCTTGGCCACGCACTCTGTGCCACAAACAAGTGTCACATACACCTACACACCTCTGCTCACAGCTGAGAAGTTGATTCAAATCTGAAAAAGAAAACTCCAAGGAAAAAAAGAGAACTCCATCTTCAGCAGAGCCCATTCCTCATTCAAACAAATCAAAATACACCAAGAAAAAGACATCTCCATCCCAAGCACAGCTGCTCCCTTCCTTCAAAATTTTCACCTGCACACACATCGGACCTGAGAATGCAAGCAATGAGCACTACTCGAGCACATCTGCAGCAAAAGCAGCTCCAGGACAGCTTCTCTTGCAGCACCACTCTCTGCATGCCAGTGAAAAAACCCCCTGGGAGGCAGCTGCAGGCTCATGCCACAGGGCAGAAAAAGGCCCTCTCTTACCCAGCCCTGGCACGCAAAGCCTGCTCCCAGGCTGCTTGCCACTGACCCTGCCTGGCCTCATGTGCGTTCCTCTGCACACAGCTCAGGCAACGTCGCCTTGGCCACCCATTCTGTGCCATAAACAAGTGTCACGTACACCCACACATCTCTGCTCACAGCTGAGAGGAGAAGTTGATTCAAAACTTATAAAAAAACTCCAAGGAAAAAAAGACAACTCCATCTTCAGTAGAGCCCTTCCCTCATTCAAACAAATCAAAATACACCAAGAAAAAGACAACTCCATCCCCAGCACAGCTGCTCCCTTTCTTCAAAACTTCCACCTGCACACACATCACGCCTGAGACTGCAAGCAATGAGCATTCCTCGGGCACATCTGCAGCAAGAGCAGCTCCAGGACAGCTTCTCTTGCAGCACCAGTTTCCTCATGCCAGTGAAAAAGGCCCCTTGGCAGGCAGCTGGGCAGAAAAGGGCCCTCTCTTGCCCGGCCCTGGCACACAAAGCCTGCTCCCAGGATGCTTACCACACACCATGCTTCTAGAGGACTGTGCAAAGCTAACAGGCAGCTCTGGCTTCTCGCCCTTGCCACTCCGAAAAGATGTCTGCCAGAAGAAATTCCAGCTCAGCTGTGCACCCACATTCCCTCCTGGTTCAGACATAGTACTGGCAAGGTGTTTATGTGCCGAGTCTTTACTGCAGCCAGGCAAAGTTCTGGCCTAAGGCTCGCCATTTTCTCAGACACATCTTCCCCACCCAGTACCCCAGCAGCAGGAAATTGCCACACCTGGGCAGTGTCCGTGCTGGCCATTTGCTGGAGGTAAGGTTGTGGCAATGCCAAATGACCTGATCTGGACTTCTAAAAAAAGGAACTAAGTGTTTCGACAAGAAAGAAAGCCAACAAGCAAGAAAGAAATTACCTACAAATTCAGTCCTTTGCAGGACCTGGAATGTGAAGCCATCCATGTGCCTGTAGTGCCAGCGCCCTGAACTGGAAATTTCTCGGTGCCATTGCAGCCCGAGTCAAGAACTTTTCTGGCACAGAAATGAAAATCTGTCTATTTCCTGGTGCTGGCAGCAGCAGTGTCCACATCTGGTCATTTATCATTGCCAGGACCAAGGCTCCAGCAAATGGCCAGCATGGACGCTGCCCAGGTGTGGCAGTTTCCTGCTGCTGGGGTAATGGGTGGGGAGGGTGTGTCTGAGGAGAACAGTGAGCCTTAGGCCGGAGCTTTACCTGGCTGCGGTAGAGTCTCAGCACATAAAGACCTTGCCGGTGCTTTGTCTGGGCCAGGAGGGATTGTGTCAGCGCAGCTAAGCTAGAATTCCTTCTGGCAGGCAGCTTGAGAAGCCTCAAGAGGGAGAAGCCAGAGCTGCCATATACGTTTGCGCAGTCCTCTAGAAGTATGGTGTGTGACAAGCAGCCTGGGAGAAGGCTTTGCGTGCCAGGGCCGGGCAAGAGAGGGCCCTTTTCTACCCTGTGGCATGAGCCTGCAGCTGCCTGCTGATTCGCCTTTTTCACTGGCATGCGGAGAGTGGTGCTGCAAGAGAAGCTGTCCTGGAGCTGCTTTTGCTGCAGATGTGCCCGAGGAATGCTCACTGCTTGCATTTTCGGGTCCGATGTGTGTGCAGGTTAAAATTTTGAAGGAAGGGAGCAGCTGTGCTTGGGATGGAGATGTCTTTTTCTTGGTGTATTTTGATTTGTTTGAATGAGGAATGGGCTCTGCTGAAGATGGAGTTCTCTTTTTTTCCTTGGAGTTTTCTTTTTCAGATTTGAATCAACTTCTCAGCTGTGAGCAGAGGTGTGTAGGTGTATGTGACACTTGTTTGTGGCACAGAGTGCGTGGCCAAGGGGACGTTGCCTGAGCTGTGTGCAGAGGAAGGCACATGAGGCCAGGCCGGGCAGGGTCAGTGGCCTGTCAGTCGCACTGAGCGGAAGCAGCTCTGTGTGCTTCTCTCAGAGCATCTCCGCAAGGGAATGCTGCTGCTGCCACTGCTGTGACATCACAGACAGAGGAACGGTGGGCCTTGCATTGCTGTGTTGTCAGAGTCATGGGAACACTGGGGCTGCCATTGCTGTGACATCACAGATATGGGAACACTTGTGCTGCCACTGGTGTGGTGTCACAGACAGGGGAGTGTTAGGACTGCCCTGTGGTGTGCCAAGCCTATGTATTGTAGCAGTGCCTTGTTGAGACAGAAAGGCTGAGGCATGGGGTGAGCACTGCAGAAGGCTCTTAACTGGGAAGGAAGCAAGGGGTCATCGGTTAGTGCAGGTCTCGGTGGCACAAAGAGAACACAAGGCAGGCATGGCGCTGCATGTGCATGAGATGTGTGCAAAGGCTTCTGGAGCCGCATCCTCCTGGGGGCTGTGAGCATTGCCAGGGGAACCTGGTGAGTGTTGCATGAGGCTAGGTTCCAAAAAAAGGAAATAAGGGTTACGGACACGGGGGAAGGGGCTGCAGAAGGCGGGAGTAGAACCAGCGGCCGTCCGGGAGCCTGGCTGTGGAGGCCGGGCCGCACGGAGCGAACAGGAGGCGCGGGAGGCTCGGGAGACGAGGGACGCGCAGAGATGACGTCACATCAGGAAGTAAAGGAAAGAGTGTTTCAATTCGGTTTGCAAGCGCTGTAGGGGCCCCGATGCCGAGGGGGGGTCACAAATGCCAGAAGCGGGTGTGGATGATGCGAGTACAGAAAGTTCAGAAATTAGTCAGAGCGAGCCGGAATCAGATGAAAACACCGGTGAGGGGGAGGGAGAAAACGTTTCCGGGACTGCGCCGGCATACACCGCGCTGACGCAGAGGGGGCGTGGTCAGGGTGAAGGCATTCCTCTCTCCACCCTCATGGTGAGGAGAGCAGTGAGGAGGTGTGGTTTGGGCCGGGCCGCGGTGACACAGCAGCGAAGGGGCATGGCTTGGGCGGACCCGAGGTGACACAAGCAGCGAAGGGGCATGGCTTTGGCGGACGCGCAGTGACGCAGGCAGTGGAGGGGCATGGCCTTAGCGGAGACAGCTTTCAGGGCACCGCCCTGCCGCGGCAGATGGAGCTACGGGCAGCGCAGCTAGTACTCAATCCAGAACAGATAGAAACAGAAACGGGAGAGATTTTACAGCCGACACAAAAGTTGAATGATGAATTTAGTGGTTTTTCTGAATCACAAATAAAAGATTTTAATACAGGCTTGGGTGAAAAAGCCCCACTTCGGGGTCCGGTTAATCGGACCACAGCGCCACCCGGTGGTAAAATTGTATATTACAGGATTTTTTTCCAATATAAGAAAGAAAGATGCATCAAAGGAAACAATCTGAATGCAAAAAAGCATCAACTAAAAAACATTATAAAACTGAAAATACTTCTTCTGAAGCACAGCAAGAAGGGGACACTATTCATATTACTGCTTAGGAAGGAACTCCAGTTTGGATGATTCTAGAACAAGGAACTGCTGGTTTATTCAACCAAGAGCATCGATTTGTGATTCCAAGAGAAGTAATGAAGCAAATTATCTTGCAAAATCCAAAGGCTTCTTCTTCAATAAAAGCACAAAGGATGCAGATGTTTCGTGAAGATGAAGAGGATGCAATTCAACAAACAGAAGCTACAATAAAACAACAGCAAAAACCAATTACTACATCTTTTAAACAACTATCTATGGAAACACCAGTACCTATAATGACAGGCTGGACTGATATTAAGAAGAAAACATTAAAAGAAAAAGATTTTTATATGAGTGCTGTCGGCGAGGAGGGAAGACATGCAGACAACCAGTATGGTTGATAATGCAGCTCCGATTTATTAGATTTTACATTGCTCTTTTATAGGTTTTCTTAGGATTGAATACAGTCATGTTTTGATTGGTTAGTAAGTTTCTTATGTGTTAATTGGTTAATTCTTGATCCCATTTATTTGCATAAACAGTTGTCTTAATATGATTGGTTAGATACTCATAGTTGCTGTAAGCAGATTGGTTATTTCTTGATGCCTATGATTTGCATATGGCTTCTGGCCTAACAGTTTTCTATTCAGGGTTCATCCTTGATATCAAGAAACTACAATTACAATGTTTCTTTCTATACCATTATAATTGCAAGGCATAAGCGAAATGGCAAAGCCCCATTGTTTTTGCTCCATTAAAACCCCATTGTTTTCTGCTCCATGGATATTGCAACCTAACAACTTGTCCTTGCCTCATCAGCAAGAGTTTCACCTGCACAGCATTTCTAATGAATCGCTGTCTTGTTCAAGCCATTCTCCAACATATGAGTGATACCAGAGCTATTGCAATGCCAGTGTACTACGATGCTCAAGGCCAGAACCCAAGATGGGAAAGATTAGATCATGATGTAGTAAAAGATTTGATCAAAGCGATTAGAAACAATGGTTTAGGATCTTCATATTTTAAGCAATTATTAAAAAGTACTTTTAATATATATGACTTAACACCTTATGATATCAGATCACTTTTATCAATGATTCTCACAGATACACAGGTATTCCTATGGGATGCCACATGAAGAAGGGCACTTGGTGAACTAAGAAATAGATACTAAGGTGGACCTTTGGCAGCTCTCACAGTGGCACAATTGACAAGTCATCCTCCTGAAGACAATCCAGTTCAACAAACAAGACTCCCAAGAGAAGTGCTGAGAGACATCAAAGAAGCAGCAAGAAATGCAATTTTGCGAACAGCACCAGCAGGAAGTCCAGATACTGTTTTCACAGACATCAGGCAAGGACCTTCAGAGACTTTCTCTTCATACACAGATTGTCTCACACATGCAGTAGACAGAGTGTTCAAGTGATTGAAGAAGCAGTGAGACCACATATACCGCAAAGCCTCTCGTATGCCAATGCAAATTCAGAATGCAAAAGAATTTTTAAGGCAATGCCAGGTCAAACCTTGTTGGCAGAGATGGTGGAGGCATGCAGCAAAATGGGAGCATCACAACAGATTGCATCAATTTCAGGAGATCAGGTGGAGAAGATTCTCAAGGCACAGAATGAGAGCTTCAAAGAAGTCTTTGCAACACTCCAGAAAGGCAACAATAAACGGAAGGACAATGTTTCAAGTGTGGAACTTCGGGACATTTCAAGAAGAACTGCCCAAAGCTTGTGAAAACCAACAAGTCTTCAGAAGTTTGCCCAAGATGCAGAAGAGGGAAGCATCTTGCAAGTCAATGTTACTCTGCGACCAATGTGGATGGAAAACCACTGCCCATTCCGGGAAACTTCCAAAGGAGCGCGGATTGTTAACGTGCTATGACACAAATGTTGACAATGAGGAAAGATCAGATACCGCAAAGAGGACAAACGTTGATGAACATCAATCAGATTCCCTTAGCAGGACAATCTGCAGAATTCCCAGTGACCCGGAGTTGCTGCCACCAGGAGTGCAATGTGTCTTGGCAGCTTCCAAAATGACATGTTTTATGAATGAAAACTCTGCTGTGATACATACAGGTATCACTGGATATTCTTGTAATAGACAAGATTTTTTTATTATAGGCAAAGACAGAAGTAGCATCCTTGGATTGATTGTCTATCCGTCAGTCATTTCAGCAAATCGTAATGAAGAATTGACAGTTTTAGCCAAACCTCTTCGACCACCATTGATTGTTCCAGAAAACACTCAAATAGCCAAAGCAATTGCTTTGCCACCTCATGCAACAGAAGAAGTCATGCCAGTGTTTGATAGACAAGACTTCTTTTTCTGTGAGCATGCAGAAGTTCATGCTTCCTGGTTGAAACATATAGGCAGAGA
>VZTB01018384.1:0-12907 GCA_013397245.1 Thryothorus ludovicianus
TGTTTTGAAAACAACCGCCTCAGCCATTCCTGCCTTCCTCCTTCACTCTCAGATCCAATTTTTAAAGGTACAACATTTATTTCTGAACTAAACAGACAAATGGGGATACAATTTTAGCATCAACCCAGGACAGTGCTGGAAAAAGCTAAATCCCTAGAATCCCATACAAACTTGTACAATTGTCAGCCATCTTTTTAAAGCATGAAAATAAAACAGCATTTAGGAATTGAATTAATTATAAATGTTAGGGCTTCTTTCAAATATATTTCTAATGGAACCAATTCAGCTTGTTCGAGCAAAATGGTTACTATCGTGGACAAAGACGTCTAATCTTGCTGAAGAATACAATTACATATATTTATACTTAATACCAGCAAAACACAGCTCAGTGCTCTGAGGATAGCTACACCCAGATGCAGAGGTGTCTTTCTACTCCAAGGTACATTTCTTAAAGAAAGAATTAAGGCTATTTCTTCCAGTACTTTTTAAATACATTTGCTTCACCATTAAGACCTCTAAGTGACTTTGATGCCTATATACTTTCAATTATATTTCTTTCTGCAAGGGGTAGTAAAAATGATACTTTATAGTTCGTTTTCAAAACCAACATTAGAAAACATACACAAAATCCCACATCCTATATTTATTATTTCTCTTGCTATGAAGTCTGGAAGAATTAAAATCCATTGATCTTGATGCATTACACAGCAGTATATATCCGGGAGGAAAAGAATATAGTAATCTTTTTGACATGTGGAATGGTGGTAGATATTCTCAGGCCGAATTTTCAAGGACCTGTTTTTTTAAAAAAATGTGATGTCATTATCTTTAGCCCCCTTCCATTCCTCCCTCAAGCAGTAAAAAAATGTTTGTGATATTAACCATATTGGAAAAACAACTGGTGGGAAAGAATGTAAAAAACCAAATCAAAATTAAATTTTAAAAGGAGCACATGTGGAAGGGCTGATAAAAAGATTTCTTCAGTCAATTTTCAAAAGATCTCAAGGAAATAATTTGAATTAAGGAGCAGATTTACATTTTTCATGACAGTTTTTTAATCTTTAAATATAGTTCTCCACTTAACAACTTTAACCACGAACTAAGTAATATTTCTGTGCAAAGTATTTAGCTAAAAGGCTGATTAAAATGCTGGCTTTTTCCACTCATTCAAAAGAGAGAGAATCCTAAGGTGGGGATTATCAAAAACAAAGGAAATAAATTGGTTTCGATTTTAGGATGGGAAAAGGTACTCCATAATCTACAGTACTCTATAATCTTAGCAAAGTGTTGGCAGTCTAGTGTCAAGTCTAAGTAGTTTATACATTTTTTTTTAGCTCTGATGTTATAAACTGATTCAGAAACTAAGACTTCTTTAATTTTACTTTCCAAGTCTTGCATTATAAATTGAAAGATATGAAAGCATACATTCTTCTAATACAGAAATATCAAAAGCATACATTCTCCTAAGACACATGTTGAGGAGTAACTGGTGATATCTTTTGTAAATAGAAATTCTAGAGCTCATCAATACTTTTTGGTTGGGTTTCCTTTTTGTGGAGGCGGAAAAGTATTATAGCAGAGTCTAAAAATAAGAATGTTAATTTATAAAGTGAATAATTGAAACTAAGATATTTCAGTTAGATATGAGAGCAGTGTAAAATAACAGGACAGAATATTTTTATTCGTAGTTGTTATGCTCTATCAATACGCTGTATTCTGTGTGCTATACTTCAAGAATAGTTAATTTGGCATGACATAGAGAAAAAAATCCACTTCTAATACAGAATTATATTGCGATTGTCCTGAAATATTACAACCTTCACCAACGTAGGCCAAACTCTGGTTGAAGTACAAGCCCATCAGTGATTGAAATCTGCCTACATAAACATGAATTTTAGATGTCTTTAATGCAAGTGGTTTGATATACAAAGCTAATTAGATGTGAGTGACATTTCCACATTCCTTTTGCTTAGATGCATAAGTTGTGATAGAATTAATAATACCAGGAAGACATTTGCTAAATATGTGGCAATAACATGCAAGTATCATGACAGCACAATCTGAAGAAGTATCTTATGTGCCCTGAAGCAGCCACTTTTTCTTGCAAGAAATCATAGATTTCTAGCTAATGCATGTTGGACCTTTTCTGCATTCATTGAAGTATGTTGCAATATGCCAGCTGAAATTGCATTTTGTCATGGTTGTTTTAGGAAAGAGGGAGAAATAAATTACTACCATGTCTCCTCAGTTTTAACATGATTACCCAACAGAGAAAGCACACATTTTTGGCTTACATTCAATAAAAAAAAAAAAATTATATCTTTTGGAGAAAATGCATTGTTTTGCTGAGCTGAATCTGGAATAAATCTTTATACTATTTTTTGATGTTCTGCATGGAGACCACAATTAAAAGGATGCTAATCTGCAAAGGAAACAGTTGTAACCACATTAAAGTAAAAGACTTTTTTGTTGTTGTACATTATTATTTTTCCATAGTGGACCACAACACAAAGCACGACTGGAAAGAACCACAAAATTGAAGAAAGACACAACTACCATTCTCACAGTCTTGGTTCTGCAACTAGTGAAAAAGAAGAGAGAGCATGCTCAGCTTCTTGTAAAATATATTTCTTTTACTTGTAAAAGAAAACAAGAACTATGTTCCAAATTAAAGCTGCCAAGGCATGCTCCCAGCAGACCTTTCTTATAATTTTGACAAGTATTTGGCAAGACCCATCCTCTCTGGGAAGTAGTGGGCTTTCTCTTGATAAATATTTTTTAGATGCAATAAAAGGTTTCAGATTTAAAACTAAGGGAGATGGGTGGTAGGCATAAAAATGCTAAGTGCATGCTTGCTCTCATACTAATGTGTAATAGTGTAGCAACCAGATTTGAACACAGCAGTTTTATATCCCTGAGATATAGTTTTCCCACTGTCCTGAAAACTCTCTCTTCTGCATGCTGAATAAACAGCTGTCCAAAGTGAAACAGCTGAAAATATGTGGTAAAGGTTTATTCAAATGCAATTAATATCCCTGATTTGTGCTGAGTATGGGAGGGAAAAAAAAGTTTCAAGTCTCTGCTCCCAAAGTGTTTGTACTTTTTCCTTAGTAAATACAACTGCAAATTTTATAGTCTATACAAATAGTTATCAGCAAGGAATTCAAATATTATGAGAAAGAGACAAGTTTCCACAGAAAAATAACAGAAAACTTTTCCTAAATAAAAACACACTCAGATTGATTACTTAGAATTATCAAAGAAAATGTTCTGAGAGAAAAGATAAACAGGAACTGACTTAATCCTGATATCAAAGGCTTTAAGAAAATAATTACAAACAGTTGCTGATCTGCCTTTGTTTTCTTAGAAGAGAAGAACAGGGGGACAGTCAATTAAACTACAAAGAAAAATGTATATAAATAAAGTTTCTTCTTCCCTACAAAAAAGAATAATTCTTATGAATGGCACATTTTGTAAAAGATATTGTTTGTTTTTGTTTTCTACAGCACTGTAACTTTACTAGTTAGAAAATATACTTAATGAATTAATTAAGCCCGAAACACAATGTCAATGGTTAATTTTAAAGAGCATGCTGGGGATTTTCTCTTCCACCTCATCAGCAAAAAACTGAGCTGGCGTTTGTGAGTGATGGCTATGACACTCCCCCAATGTTTTCCTTATTGATGGGTCAACACCTATGTTAAGAAATCCTCTACATTTCTTTATCTCAGTAATAGCATATTACTACTGTACATTTTGCCTTCTACCTACTGAGAAAGGAGCAAATTTCTTTTATCATGTCTTACACTAGATGCCTCCACTATTGCCTCAGAGGAAGCACAAAATAAAGCAGAGGTAATGCCACCATCTAGTAAAGGCCGCTAAACTTTTAGAATTATAGAATTATAGAATAGTTTGGGTTGGAGAGGACTTTGCAGGAGCCAAAAGTGCTTCAGGCAGAGTTCTCAAACTCATAAAATTTCCTCAGGTGACTTTAAGACACAGGATTTGTGCTACCTGCAACTGTTGACCTTTTGTGATGTTATTAGATGTGGTGTGTTTTAAACATTTTTGTATTGAGGACCACAAATTATCAGTTTAATGAGAAGAGAAGCAGAGAAGTGCCTCAAAGTAGGGAAATGAGCTAAGAATAATAGGAAATTACTGTCTCTGAATCAAAAATCTTAAAATTATCTGAAAGTAGAAACACAGAACTCCTTTCTGTTCCTTCTGTTTGTTAGACATATTTAATCAATAATTTTTTGCAGTGTAAAATGAGATTTTTTTGATTGAAGCATGCTGGTGTTCTAAAAATGTGATAAATATTGTGTATGCAAGACATAGCAGAAAAATTGTTCCTTACATCAGTATCTGAATTACTTTGTATTGAAAAATGTATTTTTCAGGCATAAAAAAATAAAAGTCGGACACCAATTTTTGCAAAAACAAGGTGAAACATAGACAAACATTAGGCGCTCATCTTACATAATTCCCAAAAATCATTACTGAGGAATTTGCTCCTTGGTATTAAAGCTGTCTTGAAGCTAATTGTGCTGGCTTTGGCTAAAGTAGAGTTACTTTTCTTCACAGTGGCTAGCATGGGGCTGTGTTTTGGATTTGTGCTGAAGGATTGATAATATAGAGATGTTTTTGTTATTGCTGAGCTAGGCTTACATATAACCAAGGCCTTTTATGCTTTCTATACTGCCACACTGGCAAGGAGGCTAGAGTTGCAGGGGAGGTTAGGAGGAAACACAACGAAAACAGGTGACCCAAATTGACCAAAGGGATATTCCAGACCACATGACATCACACTCAGTATGTGAACTAGGGAGAAGAAGAAGGAAGAGGAGGGACATTTGGCATGATGGCATTCTCGAGTCATCATTATATGTGATGGGACCCTGCTCTCCTGGAGATGACTGAACTCTTGCTGGCCCATGGGAAGCAGTGAATTAATTCTTTGCTTTTCTTTACTTGGGTGCACAGCTTTTGCTTTAGCCGGTAAACTGTCTTTCTCTTAAATCAGTTTTCTGGCTTTTATCCTTCACATTCTCTCTGCAGCCTTGCTGGCTGGGAAATGAGTGAGTAGCTGCATGGGCTTGGCTGCTGGCTGGAGTTAAGCCACTACATTAATGAAGAAAGATCAACATCTACTTAAGTTTAAAAGGAAACTTAAGAGGAGATTTTGGAATGTAAAAAGTGTAGCAAATGGAAAAAGGAGACAGCGTCTGATACAGGAAAGATCAAGATGTCTGTGCAATAACATAGCATAACACTAGAAATTTCTTTACAATTAGTAATTTTTAAACTTTTTTTAATATTCTTGATGTTTTTGATATTTCCAAAAAGAAAACCTTAATGCACTACACAGTTCCTGGTAAAATATTTATTACTGGTGTTGTTATTACTGCTGACAAACTTCCCATTCCTTCTTTTTAATTTTCCTTTTCTATCACACAAAGATTTCATACCATACCTCACAACAACCCTTTCCAGTCATTAACATGGAAAATGCAACTCCTTACAACTTCAATAGGAGAAAATATATTTTTAAAATTGAAGTTACATTATGATGCCTGGCAGGTCAGGATAAATCATGGGGTGACAGACATGGAGAAGGAAAAGACGAGGTATGGCGGGCAGTAGCAGAAAATATGGTAGTGCATTATAACAAGAAGCTATGCATCTTGGGTACCTATGATACCAGTAATTAATATTTTTATTACAACAGGTAGGGTAATAAACATATTTTTATCACAGAAATTTCTGTTTGTACACTTTATAATAAAGGAAGGAAAGCATTAGGGATGGGGACACGGAACTAGGGAGGTTTCACGTCAGCTAATAATAATTTTTCTATTTACATAAACGAATGAGACGGGACGGCTGGTGTGGCTGTCTTGAAGATTTTTTATTCCATTAAGGGTATCAATCTCATTAAACAAAATCTAGGAGCTTTGGCCACCACAAAAAAGCTGACAAGCTGGTTACAGTGCATCGTAAAAAGTTTTCAGCCAATTACAGTTTGCAAAAACTTTACAGACAAATCCTTCAGCCAATTGCTAAGAGCACACATACACTTTCTTTTAACAATGCTGTCTTGTACTGCTCTTAAACAATGGGCAATGATTCTATATTAAGTACACATATTTCTACTATCTGCTAAATATTTTTCTAGGCCTCACTTGATACTTGCATTCAACAATACCGTTTTTCCCGACTTTGCTTACTAAAACTTTCTCATCTTCCAGAGATCTGCTTTCCCATAGCTTCCTGAAACTTTTATGGCTTTCTTTAATCCTACAGGGAGGCATGCTCAACACATCAAATTACTTCTGTGCTTTCAATTATTTTATTGCTGAGTTTTTAATCTTATTTAAGGATGACCAAAACAATGAGGAAGGAGAGAATATTCAATAATAAACTCTGTCTTATGAAGTATATTTCAAGATTTAATAATATTTATTTTTAATTAAAAAATCAGCATTAAGAGATTGTTGTTTGTGTGTCTTCTTTCCTTGCTCTTTTGTTTTTGCAAGCTGTGTTTCCCTGCTAGACAACACAAAAAAACAAAATATCTGTATAAAGTTACATCCACTGAGCAGGAGACCTGTACAAAACACCAAACAAAACCCTGAAAAACAAAAGAGCAAAGTTATTAAAGATTAAGTATATAAAGGGAATTGTTTCTAGGTGAAGAACAACACTGTTGTCCTACAAGCACTGTTTTCACGTGGGCCATTACACAAGGTCTCTAAAGATTGCTAGATGTCATCAAAGAGAAACTGCTTGTGATACAACTAAATTGTTCTCAATTACTTCAAAGAAAGATTCAAAACAATTCTTCCTTCCTTGCTTGCTTGCTCCTTTCACATCCCCTCAAGCACATTCTCTAGTTAAATTAATTGAGTGGTGCTCTCCTCAGCTTCAACACTAAGCAAAGACTTATTTTATGCTGTAGGTTTTGTTGATCTTAGTGAATATACTGTCTTCATGATTAAAAATGTAGTCAGCTAACGCAGATTACTGATCGCATCACAATCAACAGACTAGTAAGACCTTTTAACTTACAGGTTGCTTAGTCATAAGCATGAGATTCTACACAAGAAATTCAAATTTCTGCATGGTTCAGGTTTCAAGTGAAAGTCAATAAAATGTATCCTAGACTACTTATATCATCACTCTGTTCCTTCTCTCTCAAATCTGTGTTTATTGCCCTAAAAACATTGTGAAATTTCATGTCTGGTATCTCTGAGAATATAATTTTGTCTAAAAGTCTCTATTTTTTCACACATTATGAATTTCTTCAATGCTCCTACATTTTGACTAAGGTCTTATTATAAACCTATGGAAAAAACTTACTATTTCCTTATTTCACAAGAAAAACCAGGCATAGCACAACCACAGAAAGACTTATGAAATACTTGAAACAACTATCAAAAGAAGAAACATACCAAAGACCTATCAGTATCTTACTGAAGATGTCACAATTAACCCAGGTCACTCTCTCTTCTACAGCACAAAATACAATCCTGTCTAGGCAGCAAAAAGCTCCCTATCTACTGGGCAACTGCTAAGGATAACAAAAGTCATCTGAGTTTCATTAAAGATGTGACTGCATGATTGTGACACAAAAGCAAACAAGCAAAACCCCTCAAAAAACAAAACAATACTTCAAAATCACTGTGGAGGAACTGCCAGGAGAGAGTATTTGGTATATGGCATAGCTCCAAGTGAGGAGAAGAAAAAAAAGCCCTAATTTAATGAATAGGAGCAGTTTAGACAAGAAGGGGAATGCTTGATTTAACAATTTATCAAAGCTTTTAAAAAAGGAAAAAATTAGATAGGTACCATGTCTTTTCAAGCTGCAAGTCTTTTATTATACCACTTAGAGGCAGGAGCTGGTGTTAATCCCAGCTGAGAACTAATGGCTCAACACAAATTCAAGAAACACCACATTAAGATAGATTTTCCTTTGAAAGAACCATGAGAAATTTGGGTCTTTCACCTGGTTGGTTGGATTGTTGGGTTTTGGGTTTTTTTTGGTTTTTTTTTTTTTTAGATCAAGATTTAGCCACACTATTTAATGCATTAGTTGTCTCATATTGGTATTGCTATTGAAAAATAGAGTGAAAATACTATCTATGTTTATGAAGAGAAAATTTCATACAGCTGAACAGCAAGTTTTACCTAAAATTGATTGTATTTCCCCAAAACTTTTTGTAGTATGCTTGATGAAAGTATGTCTCTCAAGTCTAACTAGTAACAGGTATAGCTGAGCATAGGATGATGTGAAATGATTAGTTCAAAGAGTAAAACTCATAGTATCTTAAAAATCCATCTAAATTCTCTACTTAAAACAAAATTTTATAAATGTGACCTTTCAACAAATATTTATGAATTGTAAGAAATAATGATTGATGAATATCAATAAAACAAAAGTCAGACCAAGGATCTGGGCCCATAAATATTTATAGAAGCATGAGGTTAAAGCTTCCTTCTTTTTAAAAGCAAGTACAGAAATTACATACTTCCTTATTCACTATGCAAGTTTTCCCTCAAAGCTGGAATTTTCAAACTCTGAATTCTGGTCAGGTCCACCTAGACAAGACAGAATGCATTGAATACTGCAGAGTAAGGGTCAAGAGCACAGTAAGGAGGATGGAGTCTCATTTTCTATATGGTACCTGAATAATGTCCCATATGACATCAGACAATTTAGAATATGTGTATTAATGTGCATTCTTCTGCCACTCTCTCTTCATTTTTGTCACAAAGTTCTTATTGAAGAATGGTGTCAGAAAGGAAGCATTCTTTTCTATACTGGTTTCATACTTTTTTCAGGTTTTTTTTTTCTTCAGCTGTATTATCAGAACAATACCAAAACCACTTTTTTATCATTCTGCAAACTATTGATTAATCGTTTTTTTTAAAGTTTTCTTTCTTTTAAGTGCTTTTATTTTAAGAGTGCTATATAAATGTAATTGTTTCTCTTAATTACTCAATTTCACAACTCAGCAAATTCAAGACGAAAAGATATACAAAATTTTAATTCTATCAATATGTAATTATTCAAGATACTATGAATCTTTGCTTGCTCATCAGCCATCCTTATTCAGTTAGGAGTTAAAATTCATAGATTTTTCATGTATTATATATTGCTCGTTCCTTAGCATATAAGATGCTTAAAGATTAAATACCAACTTTAAAAATTATAAATTATGAACTTTTTAAAAGGACCACTGACTATAGTGTACTAAAAACCAATTTAAAAGACCATGTTTTATTTTTTAATGTCTGGGGAAGAAGGAGGAAAAAATTAATTAGAGTGAATTGTCCAGATCAAGAATTAGGCTTATTTGTTTCCAAGGTATATGACCCAAGGTCTTAACATAATATATGGACAAGAACAGGGTATTCCTAGAATAATAGTCATTTTAGCTAGCATGAGTACTCAATATGATATTCAGAAACACAATGTAAATCTCAAGTCCTAATGTTCTCTCTCAGATGCAAGGTAAAGCCACTCTGTATCTCCTTGGAGGCACTTAAAGCTATGAAGCAGCCATCTACATCCAGTCTCACAAAGGAGCGAGAGAGGAGTAAAAACTGAGGATACCCAATTCACTCTCCTCACTCACTTATGCTCTCACTTGCTCACAGTCACATGCTCTTAGTCTCTGTCTTCCCCAAATGCCACAAAACAAACTGCATAAGCAACCTTGGAAACATGGACCAGAATCTATTGTCCATACATAAAGAATCTATTTCCCAGTATATAAAGGGTGTTTTGGGTTTACCAAAGTATGCATTCTATCATCATCTACATCACTTTCTGGTGAGCTCTTAATAGTTAGTCCTTTCCAACTCCTGCACAATGCAGTCTAAAGGAGGGCCATGCCTGTTAATGGGTCATCAAGGACTCCCAAGAATAACTCATAGAATTACATAATCATATTGTAAAATACCCTAGTGGGAAGTACCAAACATTCTTACCTGCATATAACCTGGGATTTGTTGATGCCATTTGGTTTTTGTCCTTTTTTCTTCTATATGTTCTCTGTATTCTTCGCACGTATATTTGTAGCTCTGTAACCTACTGTATTAGTGGTTAGTTTCCTAGTACTTTTCCATGGCCTTTCCCTAGGCAGAAAGACAAAGCAAATTCCAGAGTTCCAAGCCCCAGGATGTTGCTATGCTATCTTGGTTCTTCCTGGAAGCCAAGATTGAGAACAATTCGTCAAGGTGCATTTCATAGACAAGAGTACAGCTTGTGTTTACGGGGGGACTCCAGAGAAGGGGCTTGACCTGGAGGGGAATCACATCATCATTTGTCCTCCTGGTGCTTTTTATTTATTATGCCAATTTTCTAAAACCTATAAAAATGNGCACGTATATTTGTAGCTCTGTAACCTACTGTATTAGTGGTTAGTTTCCTAGTACTTTTCCATGGCCTTTCCCTAGGCAGAAAGACAAAGCAAATTCCAGAGTTCCAGGCCCCAGGATGTTGCTATGCTATCTTGGTTCTTCCTGGAAGCCAAGATTGAGAACAATTCTTCAAGGTGCATTTCATAGACAAGAGTACAGCTTGTGTTTACGGGGGGACTCCAGAGAAGGGGCTTGACCTGGAGGGGAATCACATCATCATTTGTCCTCCTGGTGCTTTTTATTTATTATGCCAATTTTCTAAAACCTATAAAAATGTACCCAGCCCTCTGGGGGTGGGCTATTGTGGACATCTTTCTATAACTGCCCCTGAAGGCCTTCAAATAAAGATTCGCTCTCATATTACCTCCTTACTAAAATTATCTCAAGTTTCATTNATTGAGAACAATTCTTCAAGGTGCATTTCATAGACAAGAGTACAGCTTGTGTTTACGGGGGGACTCCAGAGAAGGGGCTTGACCTGGAGGGGAATCACATCATCATTTGTCCTCCTGGTGCTTTTTATTTATTATGCCAATTTTCTAAAACCTATAAAAATGTACCCAGCCCTCTGGGGGTGGGCTATTGTGGACATCTTTCTATAACTGCCCCTGAAGGCCTTCAAATAAAGATTCGCTCTCATATTACCTCCTTACTAAAATTATCTCAAGTTTCATTTCCATCACTCCAGTCAGACTGCAGTCACTTTTATTGGACTGCTACCACCACTCTGACCAACAGGGATCAGGTCGTATTCTGTCTTTGTCAGTTTAAGCCAGTGTTTCTGTACTATTGCTTTTATTGTCATTTTTGTATTAAATTGTAGTTCTGACTTCGAATATCTCACAAGATATTTGTGTGTAGTTAATTCTTCCCAGTGATTTGCTTTCAAACTAGCACAAAGGGGAAACACAGGAAAAGACCTATACCAAGACCTGTAGTGACAGGACACAGCACAACAATTTTAAACTGAGAGTAGATAGGACATAAAAAATATTTTTTTTTTATTGTATAGTTGGTGAGACATTGAAACAGGCAGTCCAGAGAAACTGTGAATAGATCACTACTGGAAGTGTTCAGGGTCAGGTTTGATAGGACTTTGAGCAACTTCATCTAGTGAAAGATGTCCCTGCCACTAGTAAGGGTGTTGAGCTAAAAGCTCTTTGAAGCTCCCTTTCAACCCAACCCATTGTATGGTTCTTTACCAGCTGAATGACCTACCTGTGGGACTCACAGGTAAAATGTCATCTTTTGCATGACAACTGTTAGCAGACTAAGAAAATGTGACTAATATTAATGATATTGCTTTAAAGGTGTGGGAAAATTTAACTTGTGCTTAGGAAAAGTATTCTGGAAAATAATTTCTTTTTTTTCCCCCCTTTTGTTTACTCTAAACAAGCTTATTATCAAAAATGCTTGCAATATGTACCTCCTGCAATGGTCTTTATAAAGCATAATGATTAAAGCTGTCATGTTTGTTGAATGCAGGGTTAATATGATTTAAGAGACTGAGAACACTGTTGCCTTATTAGACCTTCAGAAAATCCAAGTGGACAATTCTGTGTGTCTTCTGAGGTTTTAAATACAATGTATGTGCTCCTTCCTGTCCACATGGCAGTCTTGCATACACCCAGAGATAGGACTGTAGGCCAACCAAGCACAAGGAAAATCTTATAAGCATCTATGCACACCATGGATATCAAAGTGCCTAGGTTCTGTAAGTGATTAAAGTAGAACATTAAACAACCCGTGAAATTATGTGCATGAACAACAACATTAAATTACGAACATGAATACAAACATTAAAATACAACTCAGATTCATATTATGGGCATATTCCTTTACAGATCTAAATCTTAAGAACCAAATTCTTAATATTGTCCAGTTGTTACTTTATTTTTATGTCTAAGACTCATGGATAAAACACCACCTTCTTTTTCTTCTTATTTAGTTATTTCATTCTGTGTGTTTCTCTCATCTCCTGAACGTAGTCCTCCTTTCCTCTCTCTAAATAAAAATAAATGCTACATTTCCTATCTTCTAATAATATTGTTAAGCAAAATATTAACCTTTGGATTTCTGAAGAAATGTGTCGTGGGGTGGCACTGTTCATTTCAACCAATGAGGCTGCTGCATTTTTTTGTAAAGACACATTCTTTGAATCAAAGAAGAAACCGGAGGAGGGGGCACCTTCACTTCGCTTCCGGTCTCAGAGGGCGGCGGCGTAGCCCGGGCCTGGGCCCGGCTGGGCCCACGGCCGGCTCTGCCCGGAATGGCTGGGCCTGGTCTGATTTGATTTCTTTGGCTTGGCTGAAACTTTCTTTCCCAGAGGGGTGGTGAGAGAACTGCTAGTTGCCTAGGAACTCACCAGGCTTTTCTGAGCCAGAAAGGACTCTGAAAGTAAAAGCAACTTTGAAACAAAGGAACCGCCACGTGGATGGGAGACTGGAGCAGACACGTGGAGCAGCCAGAAGAATGG
>VZTB01018386.1:10893-52531 GCA_013397245.1 Thryothorus ludovicianus
CTGTTTGCTCATATTTTACCTCATTAATTAATAAATGGATTACTGCTTGAATATTGGCCTAGTCAAGCCTCTCATTGATAACAGTTTCAGCAAACACCATTTATTGGGAGGGGGTTTATGCCAGCAGCCCCCAGATTTTATCCCAAATTAACTGAGAAGGGTTCAGGAAGAAAAGCCACAATTGCGAGGCTGCCACTGCTCAGGAGCTCTGGGCAGGAACATCTGGGCTGTCTGAAGGATGCTGTGACGAGTTTACCAACTGCAGGCAGCTGAACTTTGAAAAAATGAATTCCAAAGAACACGCAGGCCCTTTGTCCCTGCAGGAATTTCCATCCCTCCCCTGGCTCTGCTAATGGGGTTCCCCTGCTACTCAAACACATCGAGGCGCCAGGCAGACAACTGCCCCATTTTCCAGCCTATTTAACAAGCTGAAAACATCCTTTTATTTTCTTGCTACAATAAACTCGGAGGGGAAAAAAAAAAAAAAAAAAGGATGAAACTTTCTGGGGGTAAGGATAATTCATTGTTTTTTTTTAAAACAAAACAAGCCAAGCAAGCAGTTGTCCTATCTAACACTCCTACTTCCAAGAAAATCCTAAAATTAATGGGATGGCCCTGACAGCACCCACAGGAAGCCACTCTGTGAGATAAACAGCTAAAGGTTTTGGAAAGACAAAAAGCAGAGGTCAGGAGTTCAGCCATTCAGATATTTTACTAAAAAACAGCTTTACTGATATTTAAAACAGAAAATATATTAGTGCTTTCTGAGGGGCTCATCAATTTTAAAGCTCTGCATGTTATTACTCAGAACTTTATCATCTCAAGCTTTTGGTAATCATATATCAGATGATTTAGGCTGCATCTCAAGGATTGAACCACTTATGTTTTTCCATCACATTATTACTATGCTGAAACATCACATTTCCATACATTCCCCCTTCCATTAAAAAAAGATTATTTATGTCACAAATTCCACTCCAAAACTAACAAGACTCCCTCCACTATTGATCAAACATTACTTAAACGACAAACTTGTAAATGTGCTTTTAACACCTCTCATGGCTGTTAAGGAGTTACAAATATAGATTTTTGCTGACACTGCTCCTTAAAAATTAGAGCTTTTCTTCCAGGAAACTTCAGTTTCTCTTTTGCTGGACAGCACAGACAAGCTCTGACCACAAGCACGGTTGCTAAATCACAAAAACTATTCACACAGTTGCTAAATCACAAAAACTATCCCACTGCTGAACATTAATTTAATACACATTAATTTGCACAATTAAAGAATCAAGGGTATTAAAGGGAGTTGCAGAACACCACCTGTCTAATCACATCTCTAAATTTTAAGACCAACTTCTTGTGTGTATCAAATATCTGCCTCTTCTCTGAGCCAACCTGGCAAAAAGACAACCAAATCAATATTTAAATTAGCCATAAAAGAAGAAACAAACACCCATATGGTGAATCCATCTATATTCATATTAGAATTTATCCTGGAGAACTTCTCACCCTCCCGTCAACCAAAGTCCTGAAGAAACTGCCAAGCTCTAAATAAAAATTTGTGCTGGGTTGGTTAATGAGAGACACCCAAGAGCTGACAAACCCTGATTAAAAACCCCCAAACTCTGAAAGCACTCAGGAAAAAACCACAAAAATACAAAACACTGTTAAATTTATTTACAAAATGCAGAATAAAAATCTGAATTCAAGTGGTTGTGTGGCCCTCAACCCAGCAGGATTGCAGCGAGTATTGTCCTACAAACCAAAAAACTTCATCATTGGAGGAGTCCTGGCAGCCACGGGAAGGAAGATTTTAAGTAGAAGCATCATATGCAACCTTTTCATTGTAAGGTAAATTCTTATTTAGGGTAAACTAGGAAAAGCCACAACAGGGATTTCACCAGTCTTTGCAGTGACTCCTAGGGAAAGGAAAGGACCCAACACTCTCCAAAGCAAGGAACTTTGAAGGACACAATCTTATTTTAGATGTCAAAAGATCCCTAAACATGCTCCAGGATGTCCTTATTAAACCAGCTGGATTCCCTTCCACCCCTGAAGCAAAAGCTCCATGGATGAGCAGCAACACTGAAATCTCTCTCCATTCAGAATCCCAGACCTTTCCTTTTATTTATTTATTACAAAATTTGCTATTTTGAACCTATATGTGAAAATGAAATAGAGGACGAGTCACATGATAAGATTGTGTTCTACTGGGAATTTTTTGTTGTTTTAATATTTTCCTATAGAATATTTCATATCCTTACACTAAAATTCCTCCCAGTTCTACTCAGAACGGGATGAACTTGTGAACAGAAAATAAACCAGGATTGTGACATATAACTGCTATTCCACATCTGTGTAAAAATGCTGTCCTGCTCCCCATTCTTCTGAAACAGATGAATCTCTAGAAAAAGGGAAAACAAACCAACCCCACACAACCAAAGCAATGCTGGAAAAACCTCCCAGTCCTCCAAAAACCAAACTGCAAATGGCCCTCGAGACTTTCTTTGTGCCACCTGCACTCACAGATCAAGTTCCATCCAATTCCTCACTTCCAGTCACTCCAGACCCCTTCAGGATTTGGTATTTTCAACTTCCAGTCACTCCAGACCCTTTCAGGATTTGGTATTTTCAGTGCTGATGGAACTTCCAACAGTAGGATGGAGGCTCTCTAAAGTTCTGCAGACGTTGATTTTGAATCCTGCCTCAGGCTCACTGCCCAAAATTTGCCATAAATTTACACAACAAACGGTAGCAGCGTGGGTGGAAGGTCCTGGTGATGCTGGAAGTATTTCATTATTAATACCTTCAACACAAATAACAATGCTCAAGTCTAATTCTGCTATAAATACTGCGTGGATTTTTATTTAAAACAATAAGCCTACAGAATCATCACCTTCTTCAATAGTGCCAAAAAATAATAAATTCTCCTCAACTCAGCCTTGAAGCAGGATCTTTTTTGGGATCAGCTAGCCAAAACAATTAATCATTACATATTTATTCATGAGGGGGTGGCAGCCAGCACAAAATTCGTGCTCCTAATGAACTCCTGATAGCAGTGAGGAGCAGTAAAAACTGCTTGGTGGCTCTTGTCTACACGAGGATTTTATTACAGAGAGGATTAGGGCAGGGATTTTAAAGCACAATAATTCTTCTGTACTAGAAATATCAACTGTATGGTCTGGCTCAATTATTTGAAGTGGATTAAACGAAACCACATAAAAGCAACTGTTGCCAAACAATAAACAGTGTTCACAGGCAAGGAGTGTGGAATTGCACTTCTGGGCTTCCCTGCACACATGTGACTGCTGGCACATGTGCAAGGAGCATGGACTCACCAAAGAGAATTCTTTTTTTTTAATGTAGTCCTCTATCAGTTTTACAAAATATAAATCAAGACTCAACAGGTATGGATTAGGTCCAAGACATTGAAATATAAAGTTTTATCCAGGAATTGGTGGTGTCATTCATGAGCTGTTCCCAAACTTTTAATTTCCTCCTGGAAGTGTATTTTCCCCTTCTTGCCCACAGCAGATTTTTCCCTATATTACCCTGAGAGGGTGAGAAAAGACATGGGTTTTTCTCATTCTTCTCCACGTTTTTAAATAAAGTAAATAAAGTGTTCCTATAAATCCACATGGACTGAGTACAAAGTGTTTACCATAAAATCTGCAAGCACAAGTCCTGCTCAGTGCTTTCCTTCACTGTTCTCTCAATGTCACAACTATGCTTTCAAAACTCTGATTATAACTGAAGGACCAGTCCCAAACCCTTCATACCAGATAAATATGAGTCCTCCTCACTGCTTGAATATTTGCTTAAACCCCACCAGCTTATCCTGGGCTCTTCCAAAAGCAGCCAAACTGAGCCCTGAGCAGATGAGAACTCAGAGCAAGCCCAGTAAGAACAGTGCAAGGAAAGAATGAGGGTCAAGCATCTCATGAGAAACTGCAAAAATCAAATTCACAATAACCCACGTTCTGCAAGGCTTAAGGCTGTGATAACAATAAAAAACCAGCATGGATGCACATCACAGAGAAGGTTGCTACTTCTAAATCCCATTTCTGAAGCCATGAAAAGATCCCAGCAAAACCTTCCAGGTGCCTTTTACAGATAAAATAGTTGCATATTACCTATAGCTCCTCACCAGGGGAAACAGATTTATTGATGGCCTTTCCTCCACTATTGACAAGTCAGAAATTATTGATCAGCCTTTAACACGTCTGGCTAATAAGGACAGCATTGCCTGTCTTCCTTTGTTCAGCCTTTTTTGATTTTGTAAGTACAGATCCACTGTACAACAAACCCAAATAAATGCCTACATCTCCGTGGTAGGAGTTAAAACCCCAAACTGCAGCAGCCATTCCTGCTCCAGAACTAATCTTGCCCACAGAAATTAATCTTTCCAGCAGTTAAACAAACGTAGTTCATAAATTCCCATTGCTAACAAGTGCAGGATGATTCAAACTGGGAGCTGCTGAAATGCAGTTCAGAGCTCCTGAGCTCAACCAGAGATGAGACCCAAAGCAGCAGCCAGGGTTAACTCCTCACAGGAGCACCCTGCCCAGTATGGAAACTGGGGGGACCAACTGGGGCCACTCATCAGTGCTGGGCACCACTCAGTGGGTCTGTCTTGAGCTTTATTCATCCCTCTACTCCTTTCCTCTTTCCATTATCATAATTATAACATTTGATTTCAATAATGAAATTGTTCTTATCTCAACCCACAGGTTTTACCCTTTTTTTCTGATTTCCTCCCCATCCCAGCAGGGCTGGGGACATGCAAGTGTGACACAAGGAGCTGTGTGACACTTGGTTGGTGGCTGAGGTTAAACTCGTTTCTTTAAGAGCTGCTAAGTTGAAAAGTATTTGTTTTAAACAGTTCATGATTTGTATAAACACTAAGACACTTCAGACTCCAGCCCTGCAGTGAGCGCCCACAAGAGATAAAGGATCCTTCAAATGTCAAAGCATTAAATTCCTAAATATTGGTAATATTGCTGTACTCCTGGTCATTACTGGAATATTGGAAACACTGCAGAACTCTGTTTTAGACAAAGTGAGTGAAGACAGAGAAACAAAGACATTACCACTGCTAGAAGCTCACTGAAAGCTCAAGGAGAATGCTAAATTCAATATCAAAACCTAACTTCCTTTCACTCAGAATGAGCTCAAGGGTAACAGCTAAATTCAATATCAAAACTAACTTCTTGTTACTCAGAATGAGCTCAAGGGTAACAGCTAAATTCAATATCAAAACTAACTTCTTGTTACTCAGAATGAGCTCAAGGATAATTCCTAAATTCAATATCAAAACTAACTTCCTGTTACTCAGAATGAGCTCAAGGATAACAGCTAAATTCAGGATTTAAAACTAACTTCCAACATAACTTCTCTTTACCCAGAACGAGTTCCAAAATCTGGCACAGAAAGGCACAAGCTCAGGGCCAGCTGTGCTCATTTTTTCCCCTCAGCAGCTCCTCATTCTGCCTCTGCAGCACTTGGGGTGTGATGGAGCAGCAGGGCAAGCTGGAGACAACACAAGTTAGGAGCTGCAGAGTGGCATAAATCTAATTAAGTCTAAGTGGTAAGACTAAAGGAATGTAAATTAGAAGCAGATACACATCAGCTGCCTCACATGCAAGCTGCACTGAATCAGACTTCCTCTGGATTCTCCAAATCCAACACTCCTACCCCACAGGAGCTCAAAATCCAACTACACTCCTAGGCAATATTAACCAAAAAGAATGCATTTGAGCACAAGAAAACTGAGAATACAATTTCAAAATATACTTTTTTTAAATGTAGCAAAAACAATTCCCCCCTTCTCACCCGGGCCAAAATCATGGTTGAAATTGTTTCCTCTGGGAGTTCCAGTGCTGTTCATTTTACCAGCAATGGTCCATAACTGGGGCACATGAGCCAAATCATCCCTCTGCAGTGGCACCACTCAACACGTGGCACTTACCCAGCAGCAAAGTGAGCATTCAACAACATTCATCACAAAGCAGATTTACAGCAGTAAACCAATTTTTTTTCAATATTCAAGGCAAGTCATTTTCAGAAATACATAAAGAACAAAGGGAGAAAAGCTGCATTCATCTTAAAATGTGATTTTATGCACAGAAGCTACTTGCAAAAGCAGTTTGAAATTCAAAATACCATTTTTTCAGTCAGAAATCCAAAATGCCATTTTTCCCCTGAGGTTGATACCCAAAGTGCACACAGCACTCAGAAAGCACTAAGGACATTTATTACTGAGCATGCAGGTAACAATCTGATCTGTGAAGTGGCACTGCAGCTTGGCAGAACTGAAAATATTATTCTAACACGAGTTAACCCATCTGAAATTCTTACCATGAATGGTAAAAGCAAAAATATTACCCAAATAAAGGGCAACACGAGACTCTGACTATTTTAAAACCCAGTAATTCCCTTTTGCTGGCAGAAAAAGGCAAATGAAGAGCTCATTACTGATGATAACATCAACCTGAGAGTTTTTATCAACTGAAATCTTTGCAGCCCACTGGTGCCCACCCAGTTATGTGTTCTCAAATGAGATCTAACCAAAATTATCTCGAGGCTGAGTTCTCAATCTGGCCTTAGTTTGACAACAATTCCACCACAACTTTTGTCTGCTAACAATGCAAATGCAACTGGGAAAAGAGAGGCACCTCCACACAATTTAAATAAATTTTAAAATAAATTCAGGTTTATGTTATTCATATTTATATGTAAATTAATTTAAAAAAAAAGAAAAAAAATCAGTCAATCTCTCCTGCCAATTTAAATGCAAGGTGTGGGGTTTGCACCTGAGGAAATCAACCTCTGAAGGGTTTCCTACACATCTCCATGAGCCTGAGACAGTTTGCTGTACACCCTGGGCTCAGTCAGACCCCGAGGTGGATCAGTGCAAACAGAGCAGCTGGCTCCAGCAGGGCAGGGAACTCACGCTTCTCATCATCAGCATGGACCAGGGATGCTGCTCTCGACAGAACGTCCAGGGGAGTCTCCATTCCTCTCTGGATCCTGCAAATGTCAGAAGCAAAGGTTCAGAGAGGAAATTTAACACTCAGAGCACACACACACACCCCAGGTGCACAGGAAGAATGCACAACTGGAGCACGGCAGCAAAAAAGAATCAAACCCCAACTTGCTGCTGTTCTTTGAGATGTGAATTTTGAGGAATTAAGAATTTTAGAAAAGTTAAGGTTACAGTTAGAATAGATGCTGTGTTAGATAAAAAGACAAATAAGCTTTACCCAACAGAAGCCAGATCTCAGATAAGATATCCAGGATCTAATAACTCATTGCTTGTCAATTTTATGGACAATTGCCAACTTTCCCATAGTAGAAAACAATTTGATCACAAGAAACTGCAAACTCTACCAAAAATTAATTTGTCACAAATACCCAGAAAAGGTAAAAAGGCCAGAGCGAGGAAGACTCAGTTTACTTCATCATTTTGATTAATTCCTCATAAAAAAGACCCCAACTCATTTCAGAAAACAAACCACGCCTGCTTAATTGCCTCCTTGCTAATCAGCATACAAAGCAGAAAAGAAGAAATAACAAAAAGATGAATATGCATTTGTATTTTGTATATTCAACATTTTTGTCCATAAAAGCTTTGTAATCACCTGTGAAACTTTGCAGTGTGCATTAGGGAGATTTCCCACACCCTGCCCAGCCACAATAAAAACATTCACTTTGTAACTCCAAACTGTTAGAGAGTCTTTGTCCATTAATAGATGGACACTGATATCACATCAATGTTCATATTTCTTTAATTCAAGTAGCTGCTTTTCCCTGGATTTTGCCCCTTACAACAAACAATTCCCATCCATGAAAAATTAATTCCCACCACATTAAAGATACCTATTCTAGCTCTACACACATAAGTTGTTGGCCTTGTAGTAAAAACGTATTGACAATGTGTTACTCTTTTCCTTCCTTTACTTTTTGTATTTTTGGAATTTTAGACTGAAACATCTTTTTTCTCCCACAAAACCAGTGACTGAGTTGCAGCTTCTCAAACTTTCACATGAATGGCTTCAAAACTTAAAGAAAAAAAAAAAGTTGCAGTCTAAAATTCCAAAAATACGAAAGGTAAAGGAAGAGAGTAACATATTGTCAAGATGTTTTTCCTACGAGGCCAACAACTTATACGTGTCTCCAAATAAAAATGCAGCTGCACAGGCAGAACTGTCTAAAAAAATGGAGAAAGAAAAAACACAGAACAACGAAATTTTGTTGAGGTTTTTCCACAAAAAACTTACTTAGCAAAAACTCTCCTAAGAACAGTTTACTGTAACTTACTTTACAGTATGATCTTGAAAAAGAAAAAAAAAGTAGTGGCAACTGCAGAAATCTCAAACATATGTCCAGCATGTACATTGACTTAACAACAAGCACATGTTTGGGAAGCAATTTCCTTGACTTTGCACTAAAACAATAAACCTCCCCAGCCTCACCCCCTCTTCCTAGACAAGGCAGACTTTAAACTAAGCAAAGACTTTAAACTGTAAGAGAAAGGATTTCAAGGTGTTTCTAAGTTGAAAAAAAAATTGCATTTTTAAGCTTAAAGCTTATATTTTTAAGTTTAAATAATGAAATCCAGTAAGATTTCCATAGAGCTATGTAAGAGACAAATTTGAAATAACCGAAGTGTGCTGAGGATTAAAACACGTTTCTCCTTCCCTGCCAGAATCAGCTTTTGCTCAAGAATATTTCTACTAAACTTACAAAGTCAATTAACTCCAATTTAAAGACAATACCTGTAGGCAAGAGGTTTCAGAAAACAAGACTCTCAGCTTATTTTATCATTTTGTCTTTGTGAAATATTTATTCCTTTCACACCTGGCCACATCCTCCTCCAAAGCAAAGCAAAGATTTGGGAGAGGGCGTTCCCCGAAAAGCCTTCAGCACCTTCCCACTTGCATCCCTCAGACCTTGATGCTTCATTTCTTTCATCTTTTTTGTTTTCTGGGAATTTATTGACCCTCTCACACAAATTCCTCAAACAGAGTTAAAATGCAGTTGAAAAAATTATTTTGATTTGTCTGATCAGGGGATGCAGCTACACCAGACTGAGATAAATCAGGATTCCTCCTGCGTTTCAAAGACAGTAATACAAATATTTTTGGTCAAAAATAGGGAAAAAAAATCAACTTCTGATAAACAACAATGCAAAGGATAGTAAAATGTCCTACTAAAACAAATTAACTAAATTAAGAAACATTTTTTTTTTCCTTTCAGTTTTCCAGTAATTTTTCTACAATGGAAGTAGCAGATGCCCAATCCCTCCCCAGAGTGTGCTCCCAGTAGGAGAATTAACTGGTGACAGAAACCCACACTGGGAGAAGGAAACAGGAACCAAGCCTTGATTCAGTTCAGGAAATCAGACACTTTAAAAACAACTTGACTAAAAGTGGCCTCGGTAGAGCTCAGCAGCTTTGTGCATTATTTAAATTCATATCATGAGAGCTGCTGAGGGGTTCCCCTCCCATCAAGGCCTTGTGCTCCTCCAAAAACTCCAATTCCCAGGCTGAAATCCCTTTTTGTCATTTTATTCTCACTTTTTAAACCAGAGAACAAAAATTACCTGCAAGGAGCTGTACACTGCCAAATTATTTTCCAAATAGTAAAAAATCTCTCTTTATCTCTGAATTAGACCAACAAATCAGTGATGGTATCTCAGGAAAGAAATGAAAGTTGCCCAGGAGAGGGAGAGAGGAGGGACCCTCTCCCAGCTCCAAGTTTAAAACCTGAGTTTGATCAGGGAAAAGTCAGAAAATGCTGCAGCTGGGGCAGGGCTGCCTGGAGGGGACAGCCCAGCCATCCTGGGGAGCCACCTGCCAGAAAGGAAAGGCCTAAAACACTGTGGGCTTCCAAGAAATAATTATTAAAAATTAAAAAACAAACCAACAAAAAACCAAACAAAAACCCCACCCTGTTAATAAGGAGACTCCTGACAAATCCAGCTATTTCTCAGTGTGACACAAACCTGCCTGTGCAGCAGAAGCCAACCTGGAACCCTACTGTGTCCCCAGCAAAACTCGGATCTCTGCAAGTGCTTGCAAAGGGAAACGCAAGGCACGAGCAGATTTCCCCTGGCCGCGTCTGATTTAAACCCCCTGGAAACAGTTTCCCAAGCAAATCTCACCGGTTACAAAGAATTAACTGTTAGATTCAGGAGACACGAGCCAAAGGCACTTTTACAAGCATTCGAGATCTTTTTATCTGCTGTTATCTCAAATATTAGTTTAGTATCTTACAAAGTGCTCTTATTTATCAGCTACTGCTCCCACTCAACGCTGCCCTATTCTGTCCTCTCACCTACACAGCAGCAAAGAATCATTCTGGAAAACAGTAAAGGCATCAAAACTGAAATCAGAGATGTCTGAAAGGCTGTTCTAAACACTGACCCACCTGTAATTTTTTTTTTATCTAACACCTGAAGCATACAATACCTATTAGTGTAAAGAAACAACTTTATTTCCTCCGTCCCCCACTTTATTTTCCCTCTCCTCACATTTTTGTGAGATCCAGAAACACAAAGAGTACTCTCAGCTTTGAAAATGCCTGCTATTTTTGTTGTTTTTTTTTTGAAGGCTCAGCTGAAGTGAAGCTTTTAGAAAACGAAGAGTGAAGTGTTTTCAAGGATTTCTGCAGCACCTCCCAAGCACCAGGAGGAGCACGAAGGGAAAAACCCTGAGGTCGTTTGTTTGAAATCCAGGCAGCAGAGCACCACTGACAGCCCAAACAGAGACCATCATTTAATCCAACCAAAATTCATATTCACAGCAGGGGATGTCAGGAAAGCCGTGAGATAAAGAGAGGAACTCGACATTTGGCTTTTAAAAAGGGGGAAAGAGAAACAAAGATGATGTTTGGGCAGTGATCTCACACAGGGTTAGGATGGGTCTAGGACAGACCTCAGCTCAAGTCAGGTGCCAAAAAAGCTGGGTGGGGAGGACAACAGACACGAGTGCAGGCAAGACAAAATGAATTTTGATGCCATTTGAATATGAAATCCCCAAGAGGAGCCCCAGGCAGGACAATGCCTGGGTTTCAGTGAAGTGACAGAACAGCAGCACAGCCTCTGCAAACACCCGGGGAACACCAAAAGCAGCCTGGAGTTGAGACAGGCTCTGGTGAGACACAGCACACCCTGAGAAACCGGGAGCTTGAATTCCCACCTGGAGAAATCACACAGATAAGGCTGGAGGGAGAGGAGCAGGATTAATAAACAAAGCCCGTTAATTACAATAATGAAAAAGCCATTCATGAATAACAAGAGCCTTGAGAACCCATCCAGACCAAAGTGCAGATAAACACAAGCACAGGGAGGACAAGATTAACTGAAAAGAGCAGTCAAATAGGTCAAAAGCAGCTCCCACCTGGGGAGAGACAGGCCCAAAATTGCCCAAATTCATACCCAGAAATGCCAAAAAAAACCAGACTCTGCTCATTTCAATGGGAGAGAAAATCCAAACACAACTGACCAACACAATCAGTAAATCCACACAGAGAAGGAAGACAGAGCAAAGGTTTGATGCAAAATAGGTAAATACAGTTTATTTTCAATGACAGGAGAGGATAAAGCATATTTGCCCCATGAATGAGAATAATTACAAGCACGTTGCAATCAATAATTCCCTCAAATAGTCACAACCCATTCAAATTTCATCAGCTTTGCTTGGACCAGAGCTTCGACTTGTGGACAGAAAAATCCTGTGTTGAGATAGCCACGTGAAATGTCAAAATGTGAAATGTGAAGTGCTCACTTTAGGTCATGATTACACCGATTATCCCCTTCGTTTACCTACTCAAAATCTGGAGAGGAAGTTCAGGCTATTTGGCTAAATACCTTTTTTTTTTTTTTTAACGTACTTATCCCCTATTTTGGGAGTTTTTTAAACCATGCTTTTTATGCGTGCGAAAAATGTGTTTGAATGGGCAAGACCTCAAACAGAAACAACGATTTAACGACTTAAATCACACGGAAAATTAGAAGCTTAAAGTAGATCTTTGGTATTTTACACCGTGTTGTCTTGTTGTATAAACCCCCTTAACAAGGCAACATTTTTAGAAGCCAGCTCTTAGTAATTTTTGAAAGCTAAAAAAGCTAAGAAATTGAAGGTGGGAAAGTCCAAGCTGACCTTGTCTTGTACCTACAGGACCACTCAGAGCATCTACAGAATCTGCTGCAAACATTCATGAAACATTTGAGCACAGCAACAAGAACTGAACCAGAGCTCCCTTTTCCAGCAGAAAACTTCCAGGAGTGTCTGGAAACACAAATTAACCTCTGCAATATGGAGATGCTGAGAAGGTTATCAAAGCTCCTCACATGTAAATAAGAAATTAATGGTTTGGGATGTGAATGCTCTTAATTAACCTGCCCCAAAGGGCAGCACAAATATTTTCTGTCCTATTTTAGTTACCAGGCTTATTTTATAGCAGACTGTCAGGTCTCAGCAGCACTCCTGGGTTTTCTTCACTTCAGCACTGGCCCAGTTCCTGCTCTGGTGGGGTGTGAAAGCCGACCCCACCCCGCAGAGGAGGATCAGCATCCTGCCCCAAAACATCCATCCCTGCTGCCCACAGCGTGCTGGGCCTTCAGCAGCCACTGCTCCAGCCCAGACATTTCCTCGGGAAAATGCAAAGGTACAACAGGCAGGACCAAATTCTACCAAGAGTTAGGGTCAGATCTGAATAATTCTTGTGAATCAAAGTAGTTCCTGTAACTGAACCCCAAAAGCCTCACAGCCTGATCCCCAATAACCAGGTTATAGCTGGGTATCAATAAGAAGAGATGCAGAGAATTCAAGCAAAACACATTCCACTTTAAGAAATCTCACAAGTCCACAGATAGGAAAATATAAATAAAGGGCCTTCAAGCCTGGAGAAGAGCCTTTAAAAAGTTTATTATTAAGGCAGGAGAGGGATATTGCTGCCCAATTTTACAGAGTTTTGGATCTAAGGGTTCTCAGTATCACTGCCTGCAAAGAGTTTCGCTCAGGTTTCCCAAACTGAAGTTTGTTTCTCTGTGAGAAACAGTCTTTAAACAACTCTCTGTTCTAAAGTCAGAGCAAAACTAATCAGAGAAATTACCCTGCAGGAGAAATCCTGGAACTCTTGCTCAGCCAAGTCCTCCTCGGTGTAGTTAAAAAAATGGCCATTATTCCTTGTTCCTGATAATTCTGGAGCACCAACGCAGCAGAAAGGAAATGAGCTGGCTCTATGGATTCTCCAGTGCCAGTGGAAATGGGTGTTAAATTCCCACTCATCGTCTCTCAGAAAAGGGGTTTACTGGCATCAGCGTGGACAGTTCAACCCAGGAAATTAATTACTGCAGCTCAGCTCTGGGGAACACGCAGCCAGCGTGACACCACGCTGCTAAAGGCGAGAGAAAAACTCTCTGCCAAAGGAACATAAAAGATGCAGCGCCAAAAGCCTTCGCAGCGCCCTTGGGACGCGTTCTAGAAGGTTTCACCTCTGCTACCGACGCGGTGCCGGGGATTTTCCCTGCAGGAAGAACACAACGGGCGGGAGGCAAGCCGAGAGTTTCGGACAGCAGGAGCGCCCCGGTGCCGTGGATACCCTCGGACACGCTCCTGCCGGGGCATTTCCTCCGGGTGCTGCGGCCGGGGGGAACCGCAACCTCCCCCGGCCCGCGGGGAACCGCAACCTCCCCCGGCCCGGGGGGAACCGCAACCTCCCCCGGCCCGGCGGGATCGCGTCCCTCCCCGCCCGGATCCCGACATCGCCGGGAGGGCTCGGGAGGTTCCCCGGCCGCCGGCAGCGCCCAGCCCGGCGCGGCTCCCGCGGGGAAAGCTCCGCAGCGCGGGGAGGACGGGCCGGGCCAGCCCCGTCCCAGCCCCGTCCCAGCCCCGTCCCGCCCGCCAGCGNGTGCGGGCCCGGAGCCGGAGCAGGCGCCGCTCCCCGGCCCCGCTGGCCCCGCTGGCTGCGCGGGCCCGCCGAGGAATCCCAGGAATGATGGAATTCCGCGGCGAGCAGGTGGGAGCGCCGCCCGCCCCCATTGGCCGCCCGCCCGTGACGTCAGCGCAATTAGGGTAATGAGGCGCTGACGTCACATCCTCGCAGGTAGGAGCGCGCGGGCCCGGCCCCGCCCCCGGCGGAGGAGGGACTCGGGGCCGGAGGGTCGCGGGTTCGAGTCCCGGGAGCGCCGCCGGGGAACGGGAGAGCGCGGGCGAGGACAACGCTGCTTCTCTGCACCTCTGCTCTAACCACACTAAACTAAACCTACAGGAAAACAACCAAAAAATAGTCTCTCTCAAGAATAAGGCGCTGTTTAAAAGCAGGAATGTGCGCTGGGGATTGAAGCTGGCTGTCGCAGCGCTGACAGAGGGCTCGGTGTGCCCAGTGTCACCGGAACACGGACGGGTGTCGGTGCGGGTCACATCCCCGGCCCCGCGCGGTTTGACGGAACGGGAGCGAGCAGCTCCGGCACTTGGCTGGCTCCTGCTCGCTCTGCAGCGGGGTTCACACAATCGCCTCTCCCGATGGGACTCGCTCGGGCTGGGAGGAGCTGCCGGCAGCCAGATGTGAGTGAGAGCAAACCTGAGCCCGCACAGTCACCGAGCTGCTCCTCTCCCCTCGGCACGGCTGCACAAAACCGGAATATTCCCATTTCCAGAGCATCCCGCCGGACACGGCGCTGCTGGAAAAGGATCGCACCTGTTCTCACCATCCCAGCACAGCCTCGGGCATTCCCACGGCAGCGTTCGTGCCCAGGGTGCCATTCCCAGCAGTTTAGCAGCAGGTCTTGCTAAAATTTTGCCTGTTTTCAGCAATGTTATCAAATCAAGCTGT
This sequence comes from Thryothorus ludovicianus, assembly GCA_013397245.1. NCBI lineage: Eukaryota > Metazoa > Chordata > Aves > Passeriformes > Certhiidae > Thryothorus > Thryothorus ludovicianus. The sequence goes on from VZTB01018386.1 coordinate 25,735, forward strand.
CGGGCAGCTTGTGCATCTGGAGGAGCCGCTTCCCCGAAGCCAAGCCAAGGTTTCTCCAAGGCGCTCTGAAGAGCCTGGGAATGCTGTTCCAGGCTTGCAGAAATGAATTCCAGAGCAGGAGAGGACATGGGAAAACGCTGCACTGATCTGGTGTCCACACTGAACGTCACTGGTCACCAAAGAGGTCCCAGAATGGTGCATTTTAGCCTCACACAGGACCTGAGGTGGCCTCAGGTGGCTCTTGGAGCGCATTGCAAAGGGAAAGAAAGGGACAATAAATCAGCCCGAGCCCCACGAAGAGCCGTAGGGGCGCTGCTTTGAGATGGAACCCAAACACAGAACCGGGCAGCAGAAATAGAGAGTGTCTGTGGAGCTCTGCTCGGGGCAGCAGAAACAGAGAGTGTCTGTGGAGCTCTGCTCAGGGCATCTCTCCCGTGCAGCTCCTCCTCCCTGGCTGTGACAATAAAGGCACGAGTACAGAAAAGGCACCGCCACCGTGTTTGCAACAGGAAAAGAAGCACCAGGGCACGGTGAGGTTTGTTTGAGATGCCGAACCCGGGATTTCTGCACGAAATCTGCACAGCTCCCACCCGCAGCCAGGGGAGCAGCCAGAGGGGCAGCCAGGGGAGCAGCCAGGGGTGCAGCCAGGGGTGCAGCCAGAGGTGCAGCCAGAGGTGCAGCCAGAGGTGCAGCCAGAGGTGCAGCCAGAGGTGCAGCCAGAGGTGCAGCCAGGATTGCAGCCCAGGCAGGGCTGTGGGAGGTGCAGGCAGGGCGGGGATGAACCCTCACACCCTGCACTCGGATCCCCTGGAAGGTCCAGGGAGGCTTTGTGCTTTGGTGCTTTGTGCTTTGTGCTGTCCAGCTCCCATTTAAAAGTCCATCAAAATCACGCTGACACTGAAGGATTTTCATATCCTCACAAGGACAGGTCATGAGATCTCCGGGCCACCAAAAGCTAGCCAAAAGTACATTCCAAACCTAAATTAAATCCAGATTTGGACTCCACACACTCCAGATATCTAACAGGAACACTTCAGTTGATAAAAAAAATGAAATGCATATAGTGCCAGAACAACCATGAACATAATTGTAAACATGTTACAAAACCTTCATCTGTGACATCTGTAGCAATATAATTTAAAAATTGATATTGTATTAATAGACTACTGGAGATTATTTTCATAACCAGCAAGAAAGGAGTTTGATGATCTAATATTTGGGAAAAAAGTAGTCAAAACAGTAATGTAAAACTTGTTTGAGAAAACAAGATACTGGACAAGAAAAATACCATGAAATATTGAAGACAAAACCACAGGCCCTGAGAAAAGATCTGAACCAGACATTGGTACATATCACAGGAATTAATTGCTGCAGACTAATTATAAGATTTTTTAATATGTATCTCTGAGAAAAAAGTCAGCCACTCCTGTTTCTAACTGCTGGAGGGAAGAGGTGGGATGAGTTTCTTTGTTTAACCAGACAGAGCTCCTGGGATGAGGAGGAGTTTGGGAAAGGAGAGGCCAAAACAGCTTTTGATCCTTTGGAGCTGCTGTTACAGCTCCCAGCTGAAGTTTTAGAACAGGAGATTTATGAAACAACTGAGGAGCATCAGCTGGGAACTGTGACCCCCTGCATTCCCTGCAGGCAGACTCCCACTGCAGTGAGGTGTCAACATCTGGAAAAACCAAAAAAAAAAAAGAAGTGCAAGTTGTCAAATGTTGGGAAACTTGGAAAACTGAGCACAAGAAAACCTTGTTAGAGCTGCTGAACTCAACACAAGCTGCTCACCAGGAAAATTCACAGATCAGGAAAGCAAATCCACTCTTGGGTGATGAGCTGTATTTTGTTTTGCTTGGGTGTTAAAATTTGGTTTTCATTTAGCAGGAACTTTCTAACCCAGTGCCACCAAAGGCTCTTTGCTGGCTCAGATGCAAATTTGCTTTGCTAAAACCCAAAAACTCACCCAGATAGCTGAGGTGAAGTAAAATGAAAGTCATTTTGCTTCAGCACCCAAGGTATGATGCAAATCCTGGGATGCCACTCCTGTTCCAAATGTACATTAATCACCAAAAAATTAATCACAGTCCTCACAAAGTATGGCCAATGCAATAGAAGGTTTAACCCCTGTGTGAGGGAGCTGGGACTGTGGTTGGCTGTGGATCTCAGCTGCCTCAGGACCATGTTTTAAGATATTTTGGGGGTTTTTTTCAGTACAGAAGCAGCAAATCAGAGGGCAAAACCCCATATCCTAGAAAACTGCAGTCTGCAGGGAGATCCCATGGCCTAGTCCTACAGACCCTACTCAACCTGTAATTATTATTGAAATTGTCTGACATCTGTTCCATGACCAACCAAGAAAATAAAGCATTTGCACTACAGTGAGTTGGTTAAAAATGCCCTGGGCAAGTTTCTGCCCCCACACGGCCCCAGCAGTAGCACAGCTCACCTTTGGGACAGCCTGCAGTGTCCCCAGCACAGGACCCAAAGGGACCCAAAGCTGAGCCCCTGCTGCTGAACTATTGCTGAGTGATTTCAGGGATTTCTCAGAGCAGCAGCAGGGCCAAGGTCCTGTGGTTTCAATCAGCAGTGCAAGTGTTCAGCTGCAAAAAGCTCTGTTTTCCTTAGGTGCCCATCTATGGGATTTGCCAGCTGGCATCACTGCACATAAAAAAAAGGGATTTATGGAAGTTCTTCCAGATTTTTGCTGCCATCCCATTTTGGTTTTCTAACAGCAACAATCCAGATGCTTCTTTTCCATCAGCCAGGAATGCCTGAGGCTCCCTGGAGTCTGCAGAGAAGCTCAGCTTGTACCAAACTCTGCACAAAGAGGATGCAGTTGGTGCCAAAAGCAAACATTTTCTCCAAGCTATCCCAAACCTCCATTATTTGTCACAGGTTTAATGAGGCATGGCAGTGCTTTGCCATCTCTGTCAGCCCAATTACAGTGCATGCTTCCATCCATCCACACCTTCTTTAATAAAAGAGGTTAATTTTACACCAAGTGACAGCAGCTTTTAAAATCACTCTCACAGCACGTTTGATCACACACCAATTACGTGGCCTCAGAAGCAAACATCTTTTCAGCAATGCTAACACTCCTAAACTCTGAATCTAAAACCCTTCCCTGCAAAAATCCACATTCAGCAGCACTGCAGCTCAAGGCTGCCTCACATAAAAACACACCCAAAATTCAAAATACGTAAGATTTAATTTTTTTGAAGGTAGTTTATTATTCATGACACCACAATGTGTTAAATTGCAGTAATTCCAGCCAGACAAGTTGATCCAAAATGTAAGTTGATGGAGATGGTTATTTATTACCTGCTTCAAGACAAAGCTTGCCCTCTTCATAATTGTCTGCCCCATCATCCAAGGGAAGATGAAAAGAGACAGAATAATTCCAGCTGGAGCAGGGTCAGAACAGCAGCAGCACCTTCAAGCAAACAATGAGATACTTTGAGACTCAAACAGCACCATGAATACCAACTCTGCTCTTTAAGAACATTTAACCACAGGTACTTTTTGCCTGCTCTGTTCTTGAAAAGATTTCACCCCATGGAGGTTCCCATAAGATGAAGACAGACAGGATAGCTGAAAAAAAATAAATGCAAAAAGAGGGTCAGATTAACAAATTAAAAGCAACCCCTGGCCACAACCCACTGGTTTTAATTTGTTAAAGTTTTGTTAAACACTGATAAAAAGACCACAAATTGGTCACAGCAGAACTCCAAATGGCAAATTTAGTGTAAAGGAAAGGTCAGTACAGTCAGTGACCCACAGCTGAAGGTAAATATTCACAGTAACCTCTTTATTATGCACTTTTTTCTTATGCAGTAAACATCCACAAAATAGATTTAACTCCCTCTTTGGTTTGTATCCTGTCTCTCACACAGGACCAGACAAACTTCAGTCCAAGTGGGAGCATTAAAATCACAAACAGGTTGCAGCTCAGGATGAGATACAAAATTATTTTCAGTTTCCACATTAGTTCATGGTAAGCTACATAAAGTACATACATTTGCAGGCTGCAAGGAAAGGTTCTCCAGGCACCAGGATTTCTTCTGAACCACAGCTACCAGCAGCAGGTCCCTGGACAGAAGGAGCTGGACACCAAAGGGTGCCTGCAGCCCTTTGGAATATCCATCCCTCAGCCCAGGGATGCACTTGGACTCACCCTGGAGGAACCAAGCTCAGTTCCATTTTCTGGATGCAAACTCCCACCCTGACCCCCACTGGGGCTGTGGGCAGCTCTGTAGCTCTCCCAGCCTGAGCTTGCTAATTCCTGAGGATTTGGGCTTTTCTCTGACTGGGGGTTTCTGGACTAAGGCCAGTTACCACCTTAGGACCAGTGGACTCACTCTCTCCTCAGCTTTCCAGGGATTTTTTCCCAAATGGCTCACGGGGGTGTGGAGGTTGGGCTCTGCTCCCAGGGACAGGACAAGAGGAAAAGGCCTCAGGCTGGGCCAGGGCAGGCTCATCTTGGACACCAGCAGGAATTTCTCCATGGAAAGGGTGCTCAAGCCTTGGCAGGGGCTGCCCAGGTGGGTTTGGAGTGCCCATCCCTGGAGGTGTCCAAGGAGTTCCTGGAGGTGGCACTGAGTGCTCTGGGCTGGGCACAAGGTGGGCATTTGGCACAGCTTGGATTCAGTGGTCTGGAAGGGCTTTTCCAACCCCAATTATCCTATGAGTCTCTGATACAAATAACACAGCAATTTTCAGTTCTATGCTGGAAAGGGAATCCTGCTAAAATCAGATAAACTAGACAAACAACAGAGGAGACATTCTTTAAACAACAAAAACATCAAGCAAAATAAACCAATCCTTGCTTTAAAAGCAGCTGTGCGAGTACAAGCCTTAAACATAATCCACTTAGAAATGCTGTAAGAATTGAAAGTGCAGAGGTGGATTTCATCATCTGCTGCTGCCTGCAGGGAACTCACCTCCAAACCTCCCGAGTGCTGCTGACTCAGTGTCCTCCTGGCAGGAACCTGATGCAGGGCTGCAGGGACAGAGTTAACAGGGTGAGCAGAACAAGCACAACCTCACCCAACCCCAGACTGGAGAGACAACGAGGGGAAAGAAACAGAGAAAAATAAAATCGCCTCGAATTTCTTGTGCAAATAATTTGGTTTTAAAACCTTTGCACCAGGCTGCAAAGCCAAAGTATTGTGAGGCAGACACTGGGAGCTGCTCTGTGTCAGCCCTTCCTGAAGCATCCTAGGAAGGGAAAAACTCCTTGGCTCTCTCTGTTGTAAAGAGTGAGCCAGACACCTCACCACTGCTGAGAGCAAGACAACCTGAGGATGGCAATATTAAAAAAAAAACAAAACCACAAAAAAACCCCCAAAAAAACCCCACTGAATGCTTCCCTCTCATGCTTCACTATGAATTTTAAAATAGGAGGTTTGGAGAAGCTTTGGCAGGAGGTGGAGATCAAGCAAATAATCAGTGTGTGGGAACACAAGCTTTCAAATTTACCATGGAGCTAGAGATCCCATGTAGAGAAATAATACAAATTAATTCAATAATGAGATGTTTTAATATTTACTTGGCTTATTTAATTGAGTAGGGCAGGCATCTTAAATATCAGGTTCAAGGCTTTTAGAGAAGGTTTCAGTACAACAAAGGGAAGTGAAGGAACCAAAACAGAGTGCTTATTTTTGGTCAGTTTTTGCTTAGTTTTATTTTTAAAGACAGCTCCTTGTGGCTGCAAACTCCTCAAGATCAAATTTAGTCAAATTTTAAACGAGGAAGAACCCTCTATATTCACTACACTTGCACAGATTTTCAGTCTATCTCTGCAGCTGCAAGACCTTCCATTTCTGAGAAAAAAATTGTATATAATACTCCAAACAGTCCCCACCATTACTGGAAAGGATTTGGCAGAATGCTGGATTATGAGGGCAAAAATTACATGGAAGTTCTTAGACTAAAGATGTAAATAAAATATTTGGAGTTTGCATGAATAATTCCCAAATGTATAGTCTGAAGCTTCCTGTTCATGTAGTAAAATTTAATGCATTTCTAAACATTTCTGATTGAGGCAGGCTGAGTAAGAGGTTAAAACATGCAGGAGTAAAGTGATTACTGCCTCTCCCCAAGGCAGTCATTAAATTCAGGATCAGTTAGCAACTGTGCTGGAGATTTTTATCTAGAAAAACAGGTAAATAAGGTCACTGCAAAACTTTGTGAAAGCACAGCATCAAACGTGACAGAGCAACTGTTGACCCAAACAAAAAGCAGACCAGAAAACAGCTCTGTGGAGGTAATGTCTCTTTTTCCTGCAGTAGGGAAAACAAAGAAAATTCATTTTCTACACAGACTGCACAGCCAGCAGAGTGACTTTGAAAATGATGAATTCTTGGTCCTCTCTTAACACCTTACCCAGGAAAAACTATCAGACACACACTGCCCTGACACTCTGACCTTCAGAGCATATTTCAGCTTCAATTCTATTTTTAAATTAATTGCTGGGAAAAGGCATGAGTCTGCTCAGCCCCCCCTGCACTGGACACTCACCAAGGGCTGTGTTTATTCTGGACTCTCCCAAGTCAGAACAGGCTCTTTACCACCTCAGTGTGAAGAACAAGGTTCAGCTCCCTCAGCCAGGGATCCTGGCCTCTGTGTCCATCTTGCTCTTCCCAATTTTGGCACAGGAGTTTGTTGGACACATGAGGAAGCTCTGGGATGCTGCAGAGCATTTCTGCCAGAAAGGGATCTGAGCTCAGCTCTCTGCTGCCTGGGGGCACCTTCCCTGTGCTCAGGCTGCAGCCCTGACTCCCACCTGCTGACAGGAAAGGTCAACAAAACCTGGAGAGAAACCTCAGGGAAGCACAGGTGAGAAACACAGGCTCTGCACTCACACAGCTGGGATTTGGAGGGTCCCACAGTCAGGCACCTGGAGAAACTCCTTGCTCCACCACTCGGAAAAAGGGGAAGTGTGCAAGCAATGAAAACACATCACACATGTGCTGATGTGGTTTGTGCCCTCCCCAAAGAGTTTAGGAGCAGCCAAATGTATGTACATGGACGTACTATGGATGCAGTCAAAGTTGTGATGTTTTGATTTCCCCTTCTTCCTGTGTCATCCAGTTAATTCCCTCTGGAGCAGGAGCTGCTCCACACTCCCCTGGCTCTGTGGATGTCGGAGGCAGTGGGGCCCATGCTGCTGACTCACCTACCTCAGGAGTTTGATTGGGTCCAGGCCCTTCGTTACAAAGAAGTCTTTAAAGACATCAGAAATAAATCATCTGCCTGGTTGCCTTTAATGAAAGCTCTGTTACACAGGAAAAAGGGGGAGGGAGCATGAAACAATATCCACGGTGGAACAGCTAAGCCAGTAAAGAGGGATGTCTGAAGAACAGACTGAAAGACTTGAGAATTAAGTCAAGAAGAGAAACAATAAAGTATGGAAATGGAGCAGGAAGGTATAAACAGGAAAGTTACAAATGGAATGAAAGGCCGAAGGGACTTTTTTTTGGTGAAAGAACAACCACACCTCATCAGGACAAAGGGGCAGTAACATATTCCCATGTCCCAACTTCCTGTGCAACAATCCCCGGTTATTTTAGTGGATTACAGCTGCATGAGCAGAAGAAATCATTTCCACACAACTGGTGGAGAACTTCAAAAGCAGCTAACGAGGCTGAAATCAATCTCTCTTCTCTTAAAAGTTTTACATAGCAAAGCTCTGTAACAACTGCCCCAAGTATTCTCTTAACAATGGCGAGGAGTTCACAGCGAGCTGCTCGGGGCTATGATTCATTCGTGGCTCTCTGCCAGAAAAATAAATACATTCAAGACCAGTGGCCCCAAGGGGAAAGGTAGGCCACTCTTTAAAAAGCACTAGATGAATGATTTACAGAGCAGAATGCAGTTTTCAGCCTATATGGATGAGGAGGAAGGACTTTTTTACGTCTCCCAAAGATTTAGTGCACAGACTTGGATACTGGCAGTGCACCAAGAGATGGAGGGAACTGGGAACTATCGAGCTGGAATTCGCAAAATTCACTCCAAAGAGCAAGAAATGACCTCTTCTATTGCTGCACTCGGAGTTCACAACGCCAAACGGAGCCTTGCGGTGGGCATCCAGCAAACGCAGCCGGCTCAGGTTACAGAAGGGCGGCAGAGCCCCGCTCGTGCAGGGCAGGAGGATCCTCTGGCACAGGGACAGCGACAAAGAGCCCGGGCCTGACGCACACGGCATCTGCTGCACAGGAAAAGGGTGCAGGGGCAGGAGGATCCTCGGGCACAGGGACAGCGACAAAGAGCCCAGGGCCTGACACACACGGCATCTGCTGCACAGGAAAAGGGTTCATGAGCTGCTCAGCAGCAAGCAGCACCTCACCTCTCTCCTCTCTCCCCTCAAGAGCGCTGCTCCTGCGATGAAAGCTCAGGCAGGAGGTGCAGGATGGAGATTTCACCGCGGGACTGAGGCCAGCTCATCTCACACCAGACTGATCTGTCACTGCCCTCTAATGTTCTGAACCTCCATTTCAGGAGCCAGCACCTTCAGAAACACCAAAACCCACTCTGAAGTGTGCCTTTAATATTCAGAACATTCTCTTTAACTGTATTGCTAAGGGCTTTTAAAAGAAAGCTGCTTTGAAATGTTAGCAACTGCATTTAATGCTTCAAAAATTCCAGATTTATACCTGGAAGAGGCTTAAATCCCCTAGTTCCACTTTTTAGAATATAATCTTTTCAAACTGGGTACTTTGGCCTCTTACTAATAGGGCCAGAGCATGCCAGGGCCATACACATATTCTTTTCTCCCAAAAGAAAGTTGTACCCTCAGCAAAAGGACATTTGAGGGGATTTGTTTTACACATTCTATCACCAATTGATAATGCAAAGTGTTAGGGACCTGTCTCTGACCTTAGAAAGCTTCCCAGTTATTTATTTCCTATTTCACAGTAATTATTTCCTGAGCCTGGATTAAAATTTCAAACTCAAATAATTAAAAATAAGCAAAATTTAAAAGTTTCCCTGTGATTAAAGCAAGCCTGCAGGAGTCCTATTACACACAATAATGTATTTTCTATTGTCTTTCTTAAATTTATGCCCTGAACTTCTCCCTGGAAACAATTAGCAGACAACTCCACTGCAATAATTAATTTTTTAAAGTGAGATCATTAAATCAAATGTAGCTTGAGAGATGGCCTTGATGATCACATAATACACAAGAAAAGAACCAAACATGCTGCTCAGGAAAAACACATTTTATTTCCTTTTTTTACCATTAAGTTATATTTATCATTGACATTCTCACAAGGAAAATGAAATCTTTATTTCTATTAAGGAAAATTTCCCAAATTAGCAAACCCACTGAGTCAGAGTGAAAAATATTCTATTTACAAAAGATCCTCCCAATTTCCTGCACCAGGCATGGATACTGCCAGCAATGCCCATTCTCTCATGGCATGATTAATGTAACAAATGATGTAAAACTTCAGTTTTCTTTGGTTTAGCTAATTTGAAAGGAGCTCAAATTTCATCCTTGCAGGCGGTATTTTAAGGGAAAAAAAAGATAATCAAACAATCTATGCTTTTGTTCATAATATTCCCAATTTTCAAGCGATTTGATGAAATCTGCCAAACAACAAACATTGCATAAGTCTGCCCAAATAGATCCATGGAATTCTGATTTTCCTTCCAACTCTGGCCCTTGTGACAATGCCCATTAGGTGGGCACTTTTCATTTCAGCCTCATGAGAGGAACACAAAATTTCATTATTATTAAATATCCTTATTTATGAATATTATTAAATAACCTTATTTAGGAGTATTATTAAATATTCCTATTAAAGGATGGGACAGCTGCCAAGCTGCTCTTTTCCCTCTCCCCCACTGAAAGTCACTGTGGCAGTTTTTGGGATTCAAGATGTCACAGGGAGCATCCTCAGAGGATGAACTTGTCAGAGGGCAGTTTCCAGTTTCATATCTACTGAAACCTCAATGGATTCCCCAGTTCTGTAAATCCCTGAAAGCACTAAATCTGGGACACTGATTATTCTGAAAGACACTCCAAGGGTATTTTGGGAAGTAAAGTTACCAGCACATAGAAAATGAGTGACTTTGGGTTTTAACCCATCTGTACAATCAATCTTTTTTACTTAGGGTTTTTCAAAATATACAGGAAAATTCATTTCATTATTTACAGAGTATAATTCCTTTGCCCTATTGCCAACAAAACTCCCATTAAAAAAGTTCCTATTTCATTAGGAAAATTGGGCATGTAAATCATCAGTACAGACTTCTTCAATACACTGTAATCTTCTCAAGTATGCAAAGTCACATCTGCAAAACATTTAGAGAAAAAGTACCATTTATTTACCCATACACAGTATGTAAAGACTCAAGATGTCTTCTTCAACCCTCCCTTTGTCATCTTATATAATTTCTTCAAACTGTAAGTCACAGATTTCTTTGCCCCTAGAAAAAAAAGAAAAAAGAGAAACAATCTCAACAATTAGCAAGGCTGAGTCAGCCTGAAGGTGCTTAGAGCACCAAATGAAGGATTTCTCTGGGGAATGACAGCCTAATCCAGCAGGCAGACATGCAAATACCCTTCCTGTCACAGAACACAGTAAATAATGCCACCAAAAATACTTGTAATGCCAGCAAAGGAGAGCAACTGGAGCAGAATTCTGGTCAATACCATGCCATGGCACACCATAAAGGCAAACATCTCAATTTTCAGGGATCCAGCAGCAGTCGTGGCCTCCAAGCATTTATGAGTTTTAGTTATTTTGGGACTGAGGATGATTCCCACAAAATTTGTAAAATGTATCCTTGGAGTTAACAATTTTTGAAGTTCTAGCAGAGATGAGCCTTCTCTTACAGACCTAGAGTAAAAAACCCACAGCCTTTTGCTGGGGTTAGTCATGGAGCATTTGTAAATTTAAATCCAAATCACTGCTAGTCCTGGCATTTCAGGGGGGTTCTGAGATCCCAGCCAGTGCAGCTATTTGCTTTTCCTTTTTTGTTTATCACCCCAAACAAAGAAAAAACCCAACGAAACACCCAGAGTGACTGCTCAGACTACAGCACAGCCTAATCATAAATTCAGAACTGAAAAGGCAACTTTTTAGTGCTGCACAAAAAGCTCTGATTTGGACACATGCACAGATTGAAGGTGTAGTAGATTATATTTACTATAATCTTTCCTACGTTTATTTAATTGAACACCTGACAAGACTGACTAAAAACACACAAGGAATTCAGCCAAAAGTCACAGAATATCACAGCCCAGAACACAAGGAAAGATTTGCAACAAACAAGGAGACTCAACTCAAGTTTAGCCATGTGCTGCACTGGATTTCTCTTCTGGTTTTTTTGGGAGGGTGGGGGGAGGAGTGGGACAGGAATAGTAATATTTGATTTGGAAAGATCTCAAAAAATGAAGAAAGGAAAGTAAAAGGAAAAACAATTAAAGACGTAACATTTAAAGTGATAGATGCATTCAAAGATGAGTTGCAAGAAGTCCAATGAGCAGAAAAAGTGCACACTCTTATTTCTGAAGGGATGTGGCAGAGTGAGAAGCCTCTGACAACAAATAGACTGCAGAGAATCAGTTTTGCACTTCTCATATGACCAACTGCAATTTAAATAAACTCAACTTAACCTTTTGCAGGAGAACAGCCATACATGTGTTTTGAACTGACAAGCCCACGTGCATCCCATATGCACGCTCCAACCCTTCCATCTTTACCAGTTTTTGCAAAAGCAAGCACACTAATGGAGTCATGACAGGCTTTTCTTTGCAGCACCTCAAATAACAAATAAATAACCACAGAAATCCTGAAGGGCCTGACAAATCTGCAAGGAGATTGCACACAGAGCAACAATTCCTGCAGCAGCACAAAGCCAGGCTGAGTTCTGGCACAGCACAAATGAAAGAAGTAAAAATCGTGTAACTGTGGTCCTGAAAATGCCCAAGCTGCAGGATGGAGCAACTCTGACAAAGGAGCTGCTGCTCTGCCATTCCAGGGAATTGCAGGTGCTTCTGGAAGTGCAGAGTGTGGCAGCTCCACTGCAGGGAGCGATGCAGGCACTGCAGCCCGGTTCACCCTGCCCCTCTCAGCCTGCTCAATGCAGCACAGCTGCTGCACGACTGCAGGGAGCGGTGCAGGCACTGCAGCTCGCAGGGACCCTGCCCCTCAGCCTGCCCACCGCAGCACAGCTGCTGCGGGGAGCAGTGCAGGCACTGCAGCTCGCAGGGACCCTGCCCCTCAGCCTGCCCACCGCAGCCCGGCTGCGGCAGGGAGCAGTGCAGGCACTGCAGCCCGGTTCCCCCTGCCCCCTGCCCCGCTCCACCCCAGCACGGGTCTGTCGGTCCGGCCGCTCCCCCGGAGCCGCCCTCGGGCCGCTCGATCACAGCTGCAGGAACAGTTCGTGGCTGTAATTACAGCTCCCTCTCAGAATCTGAAGCACTTGGACCACATGAAAATGTCTTTCTGCTTCAGCTCTGAGTCTGGGACTCGGTGGTTCCACCTCCCCCTCAGATTTTTTCCACTGCAGGACACAGAACAAAGCCCTGGTGCACATGGGACCGAGCCCGCAGCGTTTCAGTGTAAACACAGCTCGGTCTGGCTTCACTTAATAACCCACGTGGAGCTTTTTGCAAGTGTGGGTGCTGGAAAACAGCGATTTGGCTGAGTCCCCCGAAGTTTCCTGCTAGGTTTGCCTGGCTGCAGTGTCCTGGATTTCCTTTTGATGCATGTACTGCTGGACAGCTGGAGCAAATAATTATATATCTGGAGTGTGGCATGCACACACACACGTGTATATTTACAGATATTTAAAGTGAAGCCAGCAGTTATCTGCTCAGGGAGCTCATGAAGAGAGCAGTTATCACAAAACCAGAATATTTTACATGTAAACCTGCTCCTTAAAAAAAAAAGTATTTGAAAACAAATGCTATCCAGAACATCTGTGCTAACTTAAAAGTATCTTACACAAATATGTACAAATGCTTCAACTGATGATTTAATCTGTAAACTGTATTTATAGAAAAATTGTCAAGGCTTGCAGCATTCCTTCAGTAAGACATAAAGAAGAAAGAAGCTAAAGCAGTATCAGCATCTCCCTCAGATGAACTAAATATAAGAGCTGCAGAGTGAGTTCCCAAAGCCCAGGCAGGCTCTGGCCATGTGGGAAAACAAATCAAAGCCTGGTGCCATCTCTAATGGGAAACAGAGAGGCAACCTCACCACAGCCTCGAAGAAACACACAGAAACTAAACAGGGCATTTAACAACAAACAAACACAGAGCTGGGGCTCCATTTGAAACCACACTGGCATAGAAAGATGAGAAAAGTTCTCTTAAATGGGGTGGAATTCCTTCTTGTGCTCCTTGGCAGTGATGTTAATACCCAGCATGGCAGCTCAGCACAGCCACTGCTGATTTACCACTGAATTTAGAGATGCTGCACATTGCACTGCCAGGCTGGGGACCAGAGCAGGCATCTCACCTCTGCTGGTGCTCTTCAGGTACAATAATCAGCTCAAGAAAACAGACTGTGTCCCTTAGGACACCTCAAAGAGAGTGATGGCCAGCTAATGAAAAATTTATTTTGCAAGCAAAGTATTTGTACAGTTATTAGGAACAGCAATAAAAAGTCAGAGCTTAATGGAGTCACAGACTTCCTGATTCTCTTGCATAATTCTTTTATTTTAAGCTACTATTCCTGACATAAGCACTGCAGAAGGTCAGAGCTTTATATTTGTCCTTAAGTCTCTACTAGCAAGTGTGAAAATAGGTCTAAGGGGAACAGAATATTAGACAAGATTTGGAAAAAGAATAAAGAAAGAAATACAGCATCCTTAGGGATTGAAATTAAAGCTCCAAACTTTCCTGTAAAACACATTCCTTGCCTGAGTCAAGCAAATACTCCCATGTAGGAGCCACATTCCTGTTTCCTCTGTGCAAATTCTGTATCCTATGAACATGGAGAGCCCCAGGAGCTGGCACAGGCAGGAATGCTGCCCCAGTGATGCATTTAAAGTTAAGAAATCATGATTGGAAGACAATCTTCATTAGAAGATACTGACAGATTTAATATAAACTCAACCATAAGTGTTTGGAGACAAATACTAAAAAAAAAGAAAAAAGGGTAAAAGGTTTTTGCTAATTAACTCTAAAACCATGGACACCCATCCTTCCTCAATTTCAGGGCAGATCACATAAACATAACAGCTCAAAAATACTGAGGTGACATCCCTGAGGAGTTAAATTTTACTCCAGAATTCTGTCACTGATGGTTTTGACCAGATTCTGGCAGAAGAGTGTAAATACATTAAAAAAAAAAACAAACCACACACCAAAACACCACCTAAATCATGCAAAATCTAAGAAAAATCCATTCTCCCAAGCCTCCTTGCTCAAATTTGGCTTGTGCTGGAGGCAAAGGACCTAAATTGCTTTTCTCTACCTAAACCAAAACACAAAAATATGTTTTCACCACTGAAACCACTAGCTGAAAATAGTTTTTAAATACAACTCCACATAACTGGTTAGAAGTACAGTTAGTTTTAAAGGGGAAAAAATTATATCTACATGATATCTAAAGCAAAAAGCAGTGAGGACCAAGGGAAATAGAGACATTTCACAAATAACTGATGGCAGGTGCACAAACCAGACACCATAAAAATTACAAGTGTTACTCCAAGGTACACCAGGACCCCCAAAGACCCAGTGCCAGGAGAGGCTGTCAGTGATTTACTGCAGGACCCACAAAAGGAGCTAAGGAGCCCCAGAGGTGATTTTGTGTCCATCAGGACAGGGAAAAAGAGAGCACAGATCATCTCCACAGCTTAACTCTTTCTGTCCTGCTCCTGCACTCACCCAGCTCTGCCCACAGGGCACCCAGGACAGCCTGAATTCAACAGCAATAACACTGCCTTTGACCCCTCCCTTCCAATTATTTTGTTCCACAAAATCTCCCCTGCACAGATCCAGAAACAGAGAAAATGAAAGCTCATGTTGTTGTTTGGTTGATTTAAGAGTCACAGACTCCAGTCCCTTCCAGCATTTTATAATTTTGCAATAAAGCCTCTGCTTTAAATGTTGTTTTTATTTTCCAGGGACTTTTAAGGAAACACACAAGAATTTTATTCCTTAAACTCCTGTAAGGAGACAGTCTTGGGGCCTTGTCATTTTTCCTGTGTGAAATCAGAAGGCCCATGTTGATAGAAATCACACACATTCTTACCAGCTGTCAGGATGGTTTTAGCACTCTGCACTATACTGGAGGATCTCACAATTCCTGAAATGCCTGCAGAGGGAAAAGCACACAGATGTTACCCATCTCAGCACTTGTGTGGGGATTTTTTCCCCTCCACCATGCACGAGTTAAATATTGTTCCAGTTATACAATCAAGCCAAAACATACACCGAGAAAATTAGGGTTTGCTCTGCTTTTTCATACTAATTAAAAGTATTCTCTAAATTATTTTAATTTATGTGTAACATACAGAAAAAACAACTCCAAATCAGTATTAAAACAGACAACAAGCAGTAGGAATTGATCAATTTATTTAGTGTTCTCATTAGTTCCCTCCTAAGATGATTAATCACAAAGGATTCAGAGTTGTTTCATCTAAGTGCTGGTAAATTAACATTCTAGAGCAGAACAAATGCTACTCCCTGTTTACTTCAACATGAAACTGGGATTTGGCACTTCTCTGATCAAGCAGAGATCCCTCTATTGTGCAGTTCTTCCCTGGCTTTTCTAAATTACAGCTTCTGGAGAAAAGGCTTGCTTACCACTGTGGCACATTCAGTTCTCATTGTCCAGGGGGTCTTAACAGAACAGCTTAAAAAATCTTATTTTTCAGAGCTGTTAAGTTATATTTGTTCTAACACATATAAAAGCATACTGATACATACAAAACTACTCACATCACTAAATACTTGGAAAAAATGTAGAACTGCAGCAGTCTCAGAGCTAATCTTCCAAACTGACACATTCTGCATTGACCCATGGAATATAACTTTAAATATTTTTAAATCTTGCTTCCATATTGAAGAACAAAGTTTAGCATGATCCATGTATAAGTAAGGACACAATATTCCACTAGAAAATCATTTGAGGGTTAGGAATAGGGAAGGGAAAGGAATACAAATTGTGTTGATGTAGCAAAATATCTTGGGACAATGAAATTCAACTTGAGTAATCAGCCTTGTCTTGTAGGATTCCCAAATGGCCTGGCCTGGCCTTTACCCAGATTGATGAATTAGGGAAATGCTTTGGCCACAAAAATGAAGGAATATCTTGATTTGTTCTCCTAGGAGTTTAACTGCAGGGCCTGAGAAGGTGTGTCCAGTTTGCTGCTGCCTGCCAGAGCTACAGAAACACAAGCACAGGCCAAGGAGCTCAGGGGGCACTCAGAGCCCTGTGTGCAGCCCCAGATCCAGCTCTGACCCCTTTACTGCTTCAGCCCAGCCCAAAGAAGCTGAACACCTCCATCCATGTCCACCCCATGCTGTCCATGCAGAACTGCAGCACCCAGGAGCTTTATTTCCCCCACAGAACCAGGCTGAGATCTCCCTCAGCTCCCTGGTTAGCTCCTTGTGGCTCCCAGGCTTCCTGGGAATTTTTGCTGCACTCAGGGAGCCTGCAAAATTTGCTACCTGGGACAGAAAACATGTCAAGTTCTTAAAATTCATAAAGTACCCCAAATACTGAACTTTTTGATTTTCCTGCAGTGTACCAGAACATGTGTCTACAGCATCAGCTTTAACTTGCTCCTATGACATAACCTTGCCTCAGAGCAGTTGTGCTGATGAGAAGCACCTCAGCTTTTTTCCCCTGAGCTGGAGCTCTCTGCCAGGGCTCACATGTCTGGGCTAACCACGATGAGTGTGAAGGGAAATGTCAGCAAGTCAGAAAATGACCTCAGCCTTGCAATCTATGACTGGGAGGATATCAAACTCAGTATTTTGATGAAGTTTTGCCTGAAGATGGAAGCACCAGAGTTAGGTGATCTAAGCAGGCCACACTATTATTCCTTAAATTCTGCCTCTTTCACGACTCAAACCAAAACACATCTTCCTGTACCACTAGGAATGCTATTGATAGTATTTCATACAACCTGTCTGCAATCAAATCCAAATCCAGGCTTTACTTCATGATTAACCTCCTGGATTTTTTCACCCTTCCCTTGAACCCACCCTTCTGAAATAGGAGAACACATACAGTAGATTTGTACCTCTGTCATGCCTTAAAGGAGATTATGGACACTGGTCCAGACCTACCTTGATGCACCACAAATCCACAGTCAGGGTCATGGGCAACTTGCAGTAAAATTTCTTCCACGTCTCTGTTCTTTCCAGGAGGGTTCACCAGAGCAGTTATCTTTTGTTGCAGAGTCTTTGGCAAAGCCATAAGTTGTGTAAATTGACCTTCTGGACTTTTATCAATCTGAACGTTATAAAAGTAAGACATCAAAAACATTCAGTTATTTATTTTTTTTTTTAAAGAAGTCAGAAAATTGACCTCTGCCAAATATCTCACAGAACCTGATCCATTTCACTAGAAAAGGCTCCTGACAGTGCTAATAAAAACTTCCCAAGCACAGGGAAATGCAGGATCTCAGTTCTCAACTTGAAGAATGACTCAGTGCAAGGGTTTATATTCAAGTGAAGACACACATAATCTTGCTGTGTCTGCAAGTAAGTTTTCATTGAAACTATATCATTTCTGCTGTATCCAATTTCCTTTGGAAACATAAGTACAGACAATAAAAAAAAAGTTCCCCAAAGACCCCTGAGCTGAGTTTCTTCTGCCTGAGTATAATCAAACTGCAGACACACACACATTGCAAGTTTAGTTTGAAAACCATTTTCTCTGCTTTAAACTCCAAACCACATCTGGTTTGTATAATTTGAAGAAAACATTCATCCCACATTTTCCAATCTAAATCAGAAATCCAACGAGCCTTTTTTGAATACAGTGATACCAACACACAGGCCTGGACAGATTTCTCCAAAATGTAATGCACGATGGGGCAGAGCCCTCCAAAAGGGGAGGAAAATCTGAAGAGCTCCATTCCTCCCACACAAGGTTTTAGCCACTTCATGGAGACATCAGACAGGAGACTGGTTGCCCTCTCCACTCCCTTTTGTCAGTGTGGAGAAAATGATCTCCAGATGAGTCAGCCACAACTGCAGAAGGCACCGACAGCAAGCAGCTCTGAGCACTGTGTGGGAGGAATCCATGCCTCAACCAAAACTCAGAGCTGGCCTCTGCCTTCCCTGCCTTCTGAGGGAGCTTTGAAGAAGGAATTTTCTCTGTAGCTCTGCACATCCTGGAGCAGGGGCTCTATTCTGTGTTAACTGCACCCCCACCAGCACTCAGCCACCTCAGGCTGGGCAATAACTGCCAATAACCACAGGAAGGTGTGAGCAATAAAGTATTAAAGCACTTTGTTGATTAAATGCCCTCATTTTGTTGTTGATTTGAAACAGTCTTGATGACTGTTATGGGATTGTGGAGAGATTTATTATCCAGCAATAAATCTGCAGTATGCCACCAGGATTTGTTTAAAGGAATTTCTTCTTGAAGGAAGTGTTACTCATTCTTTCCCAAATTCATTTAAATATTGCTTCCCCCCAAACTGTTCACAAGCAATAAGGAAACATGGAGACAGCTGCAGGATAATAGAGCTTTGCCTGTGTTTTATGCCAAAGCATTGCAGTAAAACTGTTTACTGTACTCAAGCCTGCAGTTAAATCAATTTCTAACACAGACACATCCTAAAAGGTGGCATTTGGGAGAGAATTACCAAGGTTTGAGGATAAGGAGATGCCCATGTCCATGAGACAAGTGGTGCTATTTGTGACTTCACCATGAAGTTTATATCCCACTTGAATATTCACACAAGGAAATGAAGATTACAAAAGGGAAAATTGCTACTGACTGCAGTGTTACACCAGAAAGATGAAACTCAAGGTATTTTTGGATTTCCCAAAAAAACAAGGAAAAAATGGTTTTGTATGGATGTTAATGCCAGAATTTCACTTGGGTTTAGTCAGCTGATCTTCATAGCCAGACCTTGAGGAGGTTTTTTGTGAGATGCAGTTTTTGACTGCAGAAAGTTGAATCTCTGAGTTACAGCCTCATCTTTCTAACACAAACCATCTGTTTATGGCTCACTTCCTAGCCTGTTACTTCCACATGGAAGCCATTAGAACACACATTTTACAATGATCTGCTCTGGTTCCCTTGCTGGGGTCTATTCTGTGCCCATACTCAGAGAAAACGAGCAGCAGTTGCTCCATGTGAAAAAACTGGTATTTGAGGCAAGTCTGCTGGTTGCAGAATTAACTACCCAACAGAAACATAACAAACAGCAAACACAGAGACTACAACTGCTCTCCTGGTGCATGGCATCATTCCTGCCTTCTGTCAGTGCTAAAGCACTTGTTTGTTTGCAACACTTGCCTCAAGCCTTCCCAGATGGTGCTTGTACACCACTTGAGGGCAGTCCTGGAGTATGGTACTGTACAGCTTCTGGAAATGGGCAACGTTGGGCTTCACTATGTTCTGCACTTTGGATTTGTCTTCTCCTATTATCATTCTGAAATCACCTAGGCAGCAAGAGAGTTAAGCCATTAGGAAAACCCCAAAAACATGAAGGAGAATATAACAGAAATCAACCTAGTACAGAGCTGTCATTTAGAACTCTCTTCTCCAGTATTATATATGCCAATGTAATCCACAATAATCATCTTCTAAGAGTCAAAAAAACCACTCAAACACCTTCAAGTACAGAATATTCACCCTGGAAGGCACATATTGTTACGTGGCCTCTGATAAAATGTCATCAGCCCACCTGCCCACATCCTCACTTGGACAACAAAATAATTCCAGCTGTCAAGTAACAGTAACAGTTACAGTCTCTTTATAACCATACCTCAGTCTCAACAACTACTAAACAAACTGCCCAGTCCTCATACTTTGTATCCACAAGCACATGAGCTTAAATTTTCCAGTTTGAGAAGTAGTAATTTGGATTGTTTCTGCCCTCTAAGGGCAGTACCTGGAGTTCAGCTCATAGCAGTCATAGTAATATCACTGGATCAATTTTCCTCTTAACCAAGTGCTGTGTTAGTAGTTTCAAAAACAAATTCCTTTTAACACCACTGTTACTCTACTGGCCTTTAGCTTTTCAGGTACATGACTGAAAAGCTTCAAAAAGAATAAATGAAAAGCCAGTCAGTCTGTATGAAAGCATTCCACTACCTCTGGTAGGTACCAGCCTGGCTGCTTGCTGAGTTTCCAGCCAGGAGTTGGATGCTCAGTGTAGCTTGTATCAACAACCAAAATTCTGAATCAATTCCTTTTCCCACTTCCCACATTCAGGAGATAAATGTTGCTGAAAGGTGGCAACTTGCTAGCCTTCCTAAGTTTATTTCAGTTTATGCCAAGCCACAAAACAAACACTTCGCATAAAAATGGTACTGACTCAGTGCTCTCAAAAAATGCAGGAAAAAATAAAGATAAGCATTTTCTAAATTAAAACATGAACAACTCTTTTCTGCAGTCTCCAAGGAGACTGATTAGAGTAACACATAAAATCAATTCTGTCTACTAGTACAGCCTCTGAAAGATTTAACAAAATGGCAGCAAAATAAATATCCACAAGCAGCCTTTTCTTGTACATTCCCAACTGGGAGCTGTGTTGCTTCAGCTTTGTTCACACAGCACAGCCAGCCTTAGCATTTTCCTGATTTTTGTTTAATTGCACTGTTCCAAAGAGTATATAAAATGTATCTTGGTCACTAGAGCCCAGCAGGAATCCCATGCCAGTGCTGGGCAGGTTTCAGGTGGGCAGGTAAGCAGCAAACACCCCTGGCTGGCAATCCCACTGCCAGCATCCTCCTCCTGGTGCTTTAAAACAGGCAACAATTCAGGAAAGAACTGCTCTGGAAAAGTGAGTTGCAATCTGAACTGCCCTGAGAAGTGTTACATAAAACAGTGACACTCCTCAGTACAGCCAAGCTGCAGCTTAGAACCCCCTGGGCTTCCTTTAAAAGCCAAAATTGCATTTCTGTATGAGCAAAGGAAGTGCTGTGTAAAGTACAACTCCAACCAAACTCCTTCATAGTCATTTCAGTAAGGATGTCAACATTTAAAATGCAATGCTGAGTTAAATTGTAACAATTACATCTTAAATTGAAGAACCATTTGCAGTAATTTCTTCAATATTTTTTCTTAACAATTTCTTAAAAAAATGAAACTCAAAAAATACCAACCAGGAATGTTTAATGTAAATCACAGAATCATAATCTGGATCTTTAAGTTAACTAAATAAGAACCTTAAACACAGCATGCTCAAAAAGAGATGACAAGGTATGAGTCAGACTATCAGATGACTCAACATTGCATTGAGTGGAAAAAAAAAAATTTTCCCAAGGTTTTGAAACATTCCAGCAAAATACAATCCATGCAAACAGAAGAGAACCCCCATGATTTCATCATATTCACTCACACTTAGCTGTTCATAAATCAAGCAGGTACAGGCAGCACTGCTGATGCAGCTACACCTCTTTCCTGGGAATAGCCCCAATTATTGGAGCTGTTACGTAACCACCATTCCAGAGAATTCCTGGTGCATACAGCAGTGCAGGCCCAGAGCAGGAAGGGAGAGCATTTCCCACACAGGAGACTCCAGCTGTGCTCCAAGAGCTCCAAGCACAGCTGTCCTCAGGCTTTCAGCCCCACACTCACCAGAGTAGGAGAGCCCTGCAATCTGCATGTAAAGCTCCTCTTCAGAGAAGCTCTCTGGCAGCATGAGGAAGGCTGCAGTCACTGCACTCTTCAGGTTGCTGACAAGAGCAGCTTGCAGCTTGCTGTTCTCATTCTGGGCCAGGATTTTCACCTGCAAAAGCAGAGCCATTGGAAGCAAGACTTCAGCAAGGTGCTGCTGAAGCTAGAAACGTTATTTATTTGTCATGCCGGATTGAGTAAGAAATTGATTTAAGGTTAGATCTTAACAAGTACTAGAGTATCCCAACCACGTGACAGAAATGAACGTGTTTTTAAGAATTAACACTCTGCTAGAAAAAGCTGTTTACACACACAGGTTTGGAAGTGCTATAGTGTTATAGGCACCAAACATTAGCTAATCTCTGAAGAGCTAGTCACCTTTACATACTCAGAAATTTAAGATTAATCAGAACAGGAAATATGAATGCACCAAGAGAAATATTTCACAAGTGGTTGTGCAATAAGAAAAAAGACTATACTAAAAGAGAACAGAACACCAGAGGTAAGTTTTTTTATCCATCTTCATTCTTTTTTTTTTAATAAAGGACTCCTCTATCAAATGCTTCAAGTGGTTTCTCAGACAGAGTTGTCCTAGAAGAAGCAGGGCTTTATTTTTGCCCATTACATGAGCAGAATGTGAACTCAAGGGGATCTTCACTTTCCCATGAGGAACAGATTATTTGAATGCCTCTGCCTGCCACAAGAAGTGTCTGTTTTCAGGAAACATTGCAACTGTTCAATACTGACTAGAGAAGCCAAGCACCTAGTATATGGAAATACTCTGGAATAAAAAAGCAGATCTTTGCTAAGAACTGAAGATAGAAACACACTGGTAGATGAAAGGAAGCTGCTTTAGGAGATGGATAACTGTGCACTTCCAGAAACAACTCCCCTAGGAATCCCCACTTGGTGTGAGTTTGTCTTTTTCAAGTGCTCTGGTTAAGCAATACTGCCTTGTTTATAAAAGGCAGCTTTTTAATATTTGTCTACTCTACAACAGCTAAAAATTCAAACCCACTGGCCACTGTGAACAAAAATCCCCCTGGATTTTTCTCAAATCTCACCAAGCAATTCACTTAGATGTACATTCCTAATTTGTTACTATAGGGAAATGTAAGGGAAGTCAGAACAGAAAAACCTGTGGCACCCCAAGCAGTCACACAGGTGACTGTGACACCTCAGGATTGCCATGGAAACATCAGCAACTTACAGACATCTCAAGGACACCACAGTTAGAGCCTTTTAAAACATGAAACTCAGCAGAGATGCTATTCCTCCTCATGGAAGACACCAGCCTGGCCTTAGAGAAGCAAAAGAAATAACCTCTTTCTTTTCTAAAAATCCTCCCTAACACAAAGCAGGACTTTTTCAAAAGAAAATAACACACCAGGCTTCTAAATCTGAATGCCTGAAACACTGAGAGCATTTATGAACCAATTTTCAATGGTTCAGAGAGCTACAAATCTCCCAGGAAGTCAGAGTGCAATGGTTATCACCCTGGTAAAACATGAATGTTGATTCTTGGGGTAAATCTGACAGAGCACCACAGTTAAGGAAGGCTTTTTCACAGTATACAGAATCTATATTCACTGTACCATGTCACAAATCAAAGCAGCAGCCAATGCAGTTATGCTGCAAACAGCTATTCACTATTTATTCACTATTCACTGTATTTTCGACATCCAGAATTCTCCCTTCAGTTATCTTTCTCAATGGATTACGTTTCATTCTTTACAAAGATAACAGCTGCTCTAACCTGGATCATGCTGTAATACATCCCTAAAGATAAAGCCAGCAGTCAGAGACAATCCATTCAAACTTTCACTCCAAGTTTTTTAGCTAACAGCATAATTAACTTCTGTTCCAAGACCTGAAGAGATTTCTGCTCTAATTCTCCCCCTACCTGGTAACAGATTTTCCCTTAGCACTGCTGCCATCTGCTGAAAGCACAATGAGGCAGGCACAAGGGGGAAAGCAAAGATTGATTTTTATGATCCAAATATGGAGGAGAAAAACCAACATGCAGAACCCATGGATCATTGAATGATGAACCAGACAGTAACTGTACAGCAAAGCTGCTTTCATCTTTAAAGGCTTCCATTCTTTATCTGTGTTAAATTTTGGCCACCCCTATAATCTGTTATAAAAGGCATATAATACATTTAACATTAAAGGGACTTGGCATTAATAGAGTCCAGTTATTCAGACAGAAAACTGATTTTAATATACTCACCTTTAGGGGTTCTTTTTCCACAGAACATCATTCAGAACTACATTTCACCTCCTCTCTGAGAGATTATCCCTCTGGGGCTACACCCCTAGATCAGGGCAGATTATTTGGGCACTACTGCTGCACAGATCCCTAACAGATAAAGTTCAGACTCCACCTTATTTTCCAGCCCTGGAATTCCCTGCATTTCCAGAGAAAATGGAGCAGTTACCGGCTTTTGTAGGCGCCCAGCCACATAGAGAGTTTTCCAGTGAAACAAATCCTCAATCAGGGCATCAGTGCTAATTACTCCATACTTAATAATCTGGAAAAAAACAAAGCAAAATAAAGGCTTTTGAAAAAAACACCTATATCTGCACCATTTTCCCCACACAGAACCTACTGCTTGCCATAACTGTCCTTAATTCTAAGGCACACATACCTCCAATACAAAACTGGAAAACATTTTTATGTTTTAATTAACACATGAAGTAAAAGAACAATCTCCTATTTACATTCAAACCTGCAGGGAGAAAATGGAACACATGAAAATAAGATCCTTTCTAGAGTAAAAGTCAGCAGCCAAATATTACAACAGCTGGAATAATCCACATTATCCCTTATGATATTAAAAAAACTTAAGCAATAGTTTGTCAGAGATCTAAATTAAAACCTCCAGACATTTATGTATCCTGGTATTGGGAGGTGGGCTGTGTATCAGGGACTGTTTTCTTTTGCTCTTTGATGTTAGGAAAAAAACCTGTGATTTTGCAGCTTATTTTATGTAACTGGAATAAAAATGGGACTTTCCACAGTTCGTTACCAATCTGCACTACCTGAATTCCCAAAGATTATCTCCACAGCAAGGCAGCCATCACCAGAGTTTCTGGGTAGCAAAGCACCACAGCCTGTGATATGACTGAGTCATTAGAACACAAGACCAGGGCATAAAGAGCTGAGAACACACTGTGATGGCAAACACCACTGCTCCTGCAAATGAAACCCCAAATCCCTTCTTACATCAAACAAATAAGGTTTAAAACCCAAAATCTCACTCAGGGACAAGAACAGCAAGACTGACAGTATTTCTCTCACTCCTCCCTACCAAACACAGAGATGCAGGAGCACAACTTGCTGGACAAGAATCATTCACCAGAATTATTAACTACACCCAAGGCTCACAGGTCAGGATATGAGACACTAAACAACATAAATGTCAATCCCAACTTGCTGTTGTAACTTGCACTTCATATCAAACAGCCCAACTGCTGGAACAAAGCACCACCACAACTTCACCACCACCAAAACTGGCAGGCAGAAAGCAGTAAGAACATACATCCAATTCCTGAAATGCTTTAGCTGTAAGTTCCAAACACTTTTAAGGTGCAAGACCAGCTGCTCTGCTTGCTCTTTAATTAAAATGCTGTTAGTGAAGCAGTTTGAGATATAAATATTGAAGATACCACGAGTTACTCTACAATTACAATCTGCAATATTTGCTTCCTGAAATCTGCTTTAAGCTAATCATTTTAATACTTCCCAGACATAAATATTTGACTTAATTCACTCAGACTACTTGTACTTACCCTGTCATTGCACTTTTCTAAGGTGTTGTAGTAAATTCCTGCTCCATATCTCTGTATGCTACTTATCTTTTTGGGCCCAAAAAATTTAAGGAAGGAATAATGACTCCTGTTCTTTAACAAGTTCATCATATGCCAGGTTGCAGCATCATCAACAGCGAACACAAAGTCCAGCATATTTGTCTGAGGATAACAAGAGGAGTGGTGGGGTTGGAACATCAAGAAGAGCCAATGATATCATAATAATTTAAGATATATACAGTATTAAACTTCCAGCTAAGTATTGTTCATGAGTAAAAAAATAAAAATAAAACCCAAACCACAACTATTAATGTTAGATACAGTTTAAAGGTTCCAGTGAAGTTGTATATTTATTGACAAGTACATCAGACAGTCAAAAATTTTCCTGTCCTGGTGGTCATGACCAAACTTCAACCCTCCAAAACAGGGGAGCAAGTGTGAGATCTTCATCACCCTAACTCACAGCTCAGTGGAGCAGCTTACAGTGTTAATGAACAGCAATTTTTGGCTGTGAATGGAGGAATGGGGGCAGATAAAGGTACCACCGAGACCTGGCAGCAAGGAACTGCATTTCTAGGATGCTCCTTTGTAGTGCATTCCTTTGCTATTGTCAACAAAACCCAAAAAATAAAAATAAACATTATTTCCAAGCTGTTGGCCCTCAGAAGATGAGGAAGGCCCCCAGACTGCCATTTCACTGCGGCAATGTATTTTAACTTCCCCTCAGACGGTGCACAGCACTTGGCCAAGCTGTAACAACTCTCTTTAAAGGCCGTGGTAAATAACCTGACACACAGCCGCTGCACACCGGGCTGGAAGGGACCCCGAGCCCCCCATAGAGACAACCCCGCTGCCGGGAGCCCCCCGGGCAGCCCCTGAGCCCGGACCGGACACCGCCCCGCCGCTATTCCCTCAGGGATCTGGGCCCTTCGCCCCTCACACGCCGCAGGGCCGCAGGCGGCTCCGGGAGCCGGAACGCGGCGGGGCCCGAGCGCTCACCTCGCCGTGCTCGGCCGAGGCCCCCGCCTGCCGGAACACCCCGGAGCCGTAGGCGAAGGCCAGGCTGAGCTCCTGCGGGAAGTGCGCCAGGACGCGGCGGAACTTCACGGCCGAGCTGGAGAGCACGGGCAGCGCCATGGCCCCGGGCCCGGGCCCGCCCGGCCCAGCGCGGCACCGCTCGGCCCAGCACGGCACCGCCGGGCTCGGCG
>VZTB01018386.1:53193-68555 GCA_013397245.1 Thryothorus ludovicianus
GCTGTCCCCTCGATGTCCCCTCGCTGTCCCCTCAGAGTCCCCCTGAGCTGTGCAGTCCCACCAAACCGAGCACAGTGAGGTGATGTTCAGCATGTGAGCCTAACATTTAGTCTTCCACCCAGTCTTCCACCCCACCGCTGCTTCATCTTAATTTTTTTAGGTCACCACAATTCTGCACCGCTTCTTTAATTGGTTTTCCTCCTCTTTTTTATTTTTTTTTTCTTTTTTTTAATTCATTTTGTATCCTGTTCCGAGGCTCTCCTCAGGACTTGTTGCTGGCGTTACAGTTCTTCGCACATCCCCCGGGGAACGCAAACACAAACCCACAGCGTTTAATCATCGTGGTTGTGCTCAGGGCTGTCTCACGCTCTCCTCGTGCTGAGGCTTCCTTCGAGTGTTCAAGTCCTACATAATAAACCTGTCTGAGCTCCGTGAGAGCGCTCAGTGCATAAATGTGCCTCATGAAACTGCAGCGTGCCTTGTTCCCTCATGATTTTACACTCGCCTGCATCTGGTACCCAAAAATCACATTTTATCTTCCTATGGTTTATGGATTTCAGAATTCCCTACCTGAGGTCTGAGGAAAGGCTGGCAGTCAGACAAAAATTTATGCTCTCACTAAATTCCAAACGTGGTAAGATCTTTAGACATCACTGGGGCCATAATATCTTCTGAAAATAAATATGAAATGTTCTCCAACTCTGTTACACCCAAGAAAGTTCATATACACAGCTAAGTCCCCATCTATACAATTATTATTATGAAGATTGATTAGCATGTGATAAATGGGCATTGGGAATTTTGGGATAGAGCACCTGAAGCAAGAGAACAATCTTTTATTGGCAAACAGTGTAAAACTTAAAAGATGTGAGGCAGGTTCTACCATAAAACTGGAACCAGACCTCTGCTTTTCTGAGCTCTCCTACATCAAACAATCAGCCAGAGAAACCCTTCTGAATATTCACTTTCAGGGGAGGAACCATAGCATGCTAAGAGGAATGTGTTTATATTAGAAATAATTGCATAACTAATGAATTTTTATTACTCCAAATAATAAGGTCCCAATGGTCCAATTATGGCTGAGGTTTGGAGATTTTTGTTTTCCCTAAGATTGTGATCCAGGGCCCAGTAATGTCTCTGAAGTGATTTAACTATGATCATAAGTCAGATCATGGATCTTGTTCTTTCCTTAGAAAACGCATTTTAGTTATTAAGGTATTAATAACATATTGACATTAAATGCTACATCAATATATATTGAATATAATTTATAATTATTATATAAATACTTCATGGCCCACAATACAAAGAACAGCAGATTTTTTTAGCTTGCATTTTAAGTTTTTTCCTGCTGCTTAGGTTAGCCAAAGATTTTGCATTACTTTTGAGAGAATGATCTGACTCGACAGAACAATTTATGGAAGTACACAAAGAAACATTTTGGTGATATAAGTAACAGGTATTGCTTGGTTGTTTCTTTTTGTCATTATTTAGAAAACTTAATGCAAAGTCTTTCAAATATCTATACTGACTTACTGGTCAAGTTTGTTTTCTAAATTCTATTCATCTTTGCTGCTATAAAGAAGTCTAATCATATTAAATCAAAATAGAAGCTCTTTATATATATTGTTATGGGTTATATGGAACTACAATACACTTATTCTAATAAATAAATAAAAGAAGGGACGTTTCTTTGAGAATTAAGAGGGAGGTAACCTTTAAGAAGGAAGTTATACTGTTGAGTGACATTAAAAATTAAGGTAACAAAGCACATTTTTGAGAGGGTATGATATCTGGGGCATTTTTCCTTGGAGAAAATTAGAGATTAGAGAAGATCTGGGGAAGAAGTTGCTCAAATATTGCAGAATAGTCCATCTCTACCTCTATCTTGCCAGCTTAAATTCTCTCCTTGAAGCTTCCAAGGTGGATTTTGTTCAAAAAACTTAAAGGCCCTGTTTTTCAACTTCCCTACAACTTGCTCTTTGCTACTCTTCCTTAGCTGACTTTTATGTATTTTAAACTAAATGTGAAGTTTGTTTCTTGCATCTACTGCTGACTTTTAAATTGATTTTATTTCCAGCAGCACAGACAGTATCGAGACTAATTGTCATCTGGGATAAAACTCGGAGCTCATCTGAAAGTTTATGTAAAACTGTATTACATCTCGTACTGAATCTGAACTTGGCCTCTCATCTGTTTTTCAGTGGAAGTTTTGCTTTGCTAACTTTGGTAAGAAAGCCTGCAAACACCAGAAGGCCCTCAGTCTGATTTTCACTCGCAGCCAGCACTGCTGATGAAGGGAGCAGTTTTCTTCTACCCGCTTGTATCAGTGTAGGTGTTTGCGTGGCTGCAGATCAGAACAGATTGGGAATTGATGTGGGTTAAAACCAACTGTTTGGGGTTGTTGGGGCTTTTTAAACCAGCCTGGTTTTAACCAGGTCACCAGTGTGCTTCACCACACATGTTTGTGTTGGTATAAGCAGGAGAGATGAGAAGATTTCTTCTTCTGTTGACAGTGCTGATTCAAAAGACAAAAGTACTTGTTTGGGGTTTTTTAACAGAATTTTCGCACTTAAAATCTTGGCTGTAATTGAGTCCCTGCATTAAAATTGTGTGTGGAAGGGAACAACGTTCTGCATATTGCACAGTCTTTTGCTTTTATTCCTTCCTTTCCAGCCAAGTAACTTCTAATACTTACTACAGAGAACATGAAAAGAGTGTGATCTTGAGCCTTGATTTCATTTTTTTGGCAATGAACTGCACACTTTGGATAGCCTCCACATAAACACGTGTATTTTTTTTCCTGCCTTGCCACCCCTGTGCTCTCCAGCTCTTTAGAATGAAGGAGTCTCACAGCTCTTAACTCCATTCAGTGTCTGAATTCCAAGAGATATTTGCAGCTCCCTGTATCTATTGCACAACAGAAAATTCCAGTTTGGGTCTTCACAGAGTTATCTTAATAACAGCATCTTGAATTAAAAGAATACTTTCTCTAGCTTAATATGGGGATGTGAATACTCACAGTCTGTCAGTCCCTGAGCTGGTGGCAGTCTGGAGCTGAGCTCAGCTCTCCTGTGTGGCTCCTCCCTGCAGCTTGGGAATGCTGTGGTTTGGGAGGTGCTGAGTACTTCACTTATGGTGGTTTTGCTGCCTCAGAGTCTGCTCAATTGGTTCTTCCTCTGCTTTTGTCTCTGTGGATCTTTCTCCAACAAAACTGCCAACTTTGTGCCCTTTGGTTTTGCAGCAGTGGGAATCTGTCCCACTTTCCCACAGCATGTGTCTGTTTGGTGGAGGTGGCAGACTCTTGTGAGTGCAGAGTTGCTTTTTGCCTGTAACCATTAAAAAATTCATTTTCATATAGTAACAACATCTGGAATCAGCAACTCATGTTGCTTGTTTGAAATTTCAGTGTGTTTCTGTGATTACAGTATTTGAAATTCTCCATCACTCCATCTTTTATTTATTTAAAGCATGGGTTCTGTTGATTGTTGCTGGTGCAGCTGCACACACATCTGACTTGGATTGCTGTTTTTACATGCTAACAACTAAACACCACCAGGTGTCCTCTGTTTCTGTACCAGATCTGAATTACCTCCTGGAGATCCTCCTCTAGATTGGAAAATATTCATTTTAAACAAACCCCAGGGGCGAGGGGGGCACACAACCCTTTTCCTCAGGTTTGAAGGGGTTGTGGCGTTAACCATGGGAGCGTTAGAGGATTTGCCCTCTACGTTATATTTTGGCAGCACAGCTTTTCCCCTTGCCTCCACAAGCTTGTTTGTGACTCACCAGTCTCCAAGGGGTCATTTTCCAGCAAGGACAGAGGAGCTGGATATTTCCAGTTGTCTCTTCCAGACCTGTTGCTGAAAGCAGCTCAGCCATCACCACACACAGGCTCTTCCTGCTCCTACAGAGAGTTTATTACCACGAGCAGTCAGGATCAGTCAACAAATGGATTTTTGCTAGAATAGTCGTCAAAATAATTGAAATAAAAATGGGTATAAAAGTTGGTTAAATACTGAAATTTGTGCGTTTTCTTCTTGCCTTGGTCCTGTCTCCTTGCTTGTTCTAGTCAGGAAGGGATTTCTGTGACAGACTGGCAATGTGTGACAGAACATATTTTTACGCAGCAACACATCCCTCTGTGGGATGCAGTGAAGCACTGGGAGATGAAAATCGTGCTGTGTCCTTGCAGGTGGTGCACTGCAGGCTGCTCCATCCTGGGCCAGAGAGATTTATTTTGTCCCCAGCAACTTCTGAGCTCAGGAAAACTCACCTGTCTCTACAGGAGCATCTGAAATACTCTGGGAGCTCCTGTTTTGCAGAAGTGATCAATAGCACCCATTTTTCTTTCTCAGTTCTTGAAAGCAGTATCCCACCTCCCAGCTTTCAGGGAAGTTACACCTTATTTTGGATAGCAGATAAGAAAAAAAGCAGATTTTATGGGTTTTTTTCCTTCCCTGTGGAGACATCAAACAGCAACAAATGAGGGTGTTCCCTTGTGCCATTATTAGACAGAACAAATAGAAGCCGTAGGTTATCCCCAACTCAAAACTTTCTATTTCAGCTCTGTACTCCTGAATTATTCACAGCCCTGGCTCTGGAATGGTACCAGAACTCCAGCTGCATTCCCAGCAGCATTCAGCTAGAGCCACACCAGATGGTGGCTCCTCGATGGCTCTGAGGGGCAGGTGATGAAACCCTCTGAAGGTGACCAGAGAAAGGATTGTTTCAGAGATGGCAAAGCTCCCAAGGGCACTGGCTGTGACAGGATGCTTCCTTAGCACCCTTTATTTTTAATTTCCATTTTGTGACGTAATTGAGTGATTAACCACAATGTTTGTTTGTTCCTGTAATATGTGGAGATGGTGAGAAGTCATATCGAGGGTGTTAAGCTGAGGGTGTGATGGTTTGAGTTGCTGAATGATCCCCGTGGATTCTGCAGTGGTATTCCTGTGTATTTTAATTGATCAGCTGTTAATTACTGCTTATCCACATTTGATTGCATGCTAATTCATGAAACCTTGTCGTTAGCTTGTACAATTTGCATGTTGGAGGGACTTTATTGGACAACAGCTTGAATTCAAGTGGATTTAACTGCCTATGTTATTACTAATATGCTAATATATTTAAATCCTAAGGAAGGCAGTTATACAGCTTCAATACAGGACATTATTTATCAGCCTAATAATTGTAGCCACCAAGCTGCATATTCTCACCACGATGAATTACCAAAGCAGAATTTAAATTCTGTGCACACACATGAAAGAATAAAAAGGATCATTAAGCAGAATAAACAGCAAGTGGCACTGAAAAATATCATTACAGTGATATTTTAAGCTAATGCTTGTGTGGGCTGTGCGAAAGCACAAAGAGTTTATCTCCTCCAGTCATTTCTGCAGTTCTACTACTAAACAAGGGTTTGTTCAGCTGCTGCCCTTTACCTGGCAGGGCTGGGCAAGGCCCTTCTGTCCTGAAGTGAGACAGGGAGGCCGAGAAGGTGACAGGGCTGCAAAATGGGATAAAGATGAGGGAAGGTGTTGATCTAGAAAATGGCTGACACACAGTTGGTGACCATTTCCTCAAAATGTCATTTTAGATAGCTTTCATTTTCATAAAGAGGTTGGTCTTAATCAGGAGGAATTTTTTTGTCCTTCAAATGTGTTAATTTATGTTCTTTATCCTTTCTAGTCCAGCTGGAGGCTCTCTGTTGGTATAAACAGCCTCATTCCATAGGTGAAAGGAAAAATTGTCATTCTAGTTCCTCATTTATGAAACTATTCCCTTGTATTACACTATCAGTGGAATCCTAGCTGTTCTTCCATTACTTTAGCTGATTTTTAAAAAATTGGTGTAGTGGGAAATGCAATCAATGGAATTAGTACTCTGTAAAAATTGGAGCTTTTAATACTGAATGCAGTTTATAATGTCCTGGCAATAATGCATCATGATCATGAAAAATGAGAATATGCATCTTTTGACATTTTGGAATAATTTAGAAATACTTATCTGCATTTCGCATGAACTTTGTTATCTGCAGTGGAAATGAAAAATATTTAAAAGGCCATTTTCACATAGCTGATCAACCCTATAGGGTCCATGTTTCATTTTTTTCAGGCTCCTTGAAGTGTCTGTGCAGTTCTGTCTGAAATGCCTGCAGTCCACATGTGCACTTCACCTGAGCTGTGGTTTTATTTACTTTCCTTTTCTGCATTTAATTCCGTAAGGCTTTGTTTTCTCTGTGTAGGAGAATCTCAGAGGGTTTGAAATACATTGCGGAGCAGCAGTTGTACATTAAATCTTTTTTGTGATGAATATTTTAATTTGGGGCTCCCTTGCAGTTGCAAAATCTTCAAGATGCTGTGTTCATCAAACAGCTCCAAACATCAGTGTGCTCATAATCACATAAATGCAAAAGAGAAATTATTGAATTTTAACACCTGTTGATGAAGTTTCTCTTTCCTTTTATGCAGAGGTTCAAAACTGTTGCAAAAATCCCAATAATGAGGTTATTTTGGCACAGCTCTGCCTTGTTTGTATGTCTTACAGGATATCTTGTGTTGTCCATAGGTAATGCATAAGTAGAATGTAATTTAACTTTTGTTAAACTTCTGTAAGAATATAATTTAACTTTTGCTTGGGATGGTGGAGCCACCTTTCTCTGTTACCAATTACATTAATCTCATAGTTAATTAGACTTACAAGAAGCACAATAGAGATTGAACATAATTAGTCATTCATAAAGATGTCCTATAAGACATATAAACAAGGCAGCCTGCAAAGCTGTGCCAAAATAACTTCATCACTGGGATTTTTGCAATCTCTAAATGGAAGAGCAACCTTTTCAACAGATGTTGAAATTCAATAATTTCTCTTTTGCATTTATGTGATTATGAGCACACTGATGTTTGGAGCTGTTTGCTGAACACAGCATCTTGAAGATTTCGGAACTGCAAGGGAGTCCCAAATTCAAATATTCATCCCAAAAATGATTTAATGTGTAACTGCTGCTCTGCAATGTAGTTCAAACCCTCTGAGAGGCCTGGCTTTGCTCCTTCAATCAGCCCAGGTTAATTAGCTGCAAGTAGGTGACACTTCAGTGCTGAAAAAATCCCCCATATCAGTTATCACAATTCAATCCGACTATTGTTATTTTTCTAAAATTCTCACACTTGTAATAATTATTGGAATTTATTTGCCTTTTGAATATATTTGCAATGGAAACAGTAGCTTCTACCTGAAGATCATGAAGATCCCAGCGTGGCCAATAAAGCAGTTTGGTGTTTAGAGCTGGGTAAGGTTTGTTGTTGTCAGAGGGGAAGTTCGTAGATGCTCTTGGCTTTGTTGATACTCTTGAATTCTCAAAACCCACTTTACTGTCTGTCTCTGCTTCTACACGTGTTTTTGTAAAGTATTCTCTGGATTTCGAGTCAGCTTTGGATTCCAAAACAAAACAGGACATCACTGTTGAGTTTCTTTGAAGAATTTGTGCTCAGCTGATGAAAGCAGTCTTGCACATAGGTGCTGAAGCAAGAAATTAATAGCATAGATCTGTAAAATTAATCTTAATTCTCTCATGTCCAAAGTAACACTAATCAAAGATAGTTCAATCCAGAGAGATCTTTTTATTACAGGGAAAAAGAGAATTGTCTAGGAATCTTAACTTAGAGAATTGATCCCAAATATTTGAGATGTTCCAGATGGAAGCATTGAATTATCTGGCACGATGTGTTAAAACCAGGATGTTTCACAAAACCTCATTAGTGTTTAATGGTATCAAATGGTATGGAGAGATTTAATTTTTAATTCAGGTAGGTGGTTGGGGGATTTAGCATTGCTGAACTGAAATTAAAAAGGGAAGAGAGATGAATGCACTTCAGGATAAATGATTTATTACAGGCCTACCAACTTCCCCAAGGAAACAGTAAAAGGAGTATTGTTCCACAGATTTAGAATTCTCTCAGACGAGGTAGGAGAGGAGCAGGAGGGAGCAAGAATTTCTTAGGAGAGAAATACAGAAATCTGAAATTTGGGCTGATATCCCTTGTGTGTTACTAGGGAGGTTGAATCACTGCCCACTTTTCTTCAGGCTGGCCTGTTCGAATGCAAGCATGCAGCCATGGAAAAAGCAAAATATATTTTATTCTGATACTAAACAGAGAAAAGTGACTTCTGATTGTTGGATTTTCTCTAAATTCAAGGGCTTATATTCAGTGCAAACTGCACTGAGCTACTGCAGAGATGGAGGCACATGAAGGCGAATTTCAGAGAAGTTTTGTTTACTCCTAGTTCTTAAATTGTTATTTATTTTGCAAAAATTCTGTGTTCCAAAGGCTGAGAACTACCTAACGCAACCAGCAAAAAAAACCAAAAAACAACTAAACTACAGATAAGAAATTAATTTCAAACCAAAATAAACAATTATTATAGGAGCTTGAAGTGATTTTAAATTTTTTTCTGAGCTCCAAGCTAACTTTTGAATTGGATACCTTGAATTTGGGTACCACTTGTGTGATGCTCTATTGCCCTCCTGTTTAGGGTTAGTGGGAAACTATTTTCACTTGTCATCAGAGAATCTGGAATTTTGACAGCTGTGAAGGATGAAGATGCAAATCACCTTGGTCTGTTCAGATGCACATAAACTGCTCTTTCTGATATTTTCTGTAACAAATCATATTTACTTAGGCTCATGTGCTACAAATAGTTTACATTACGTATTTCTGTTTGGCTTGCTTTTAGGACTACTCATATTAGATTTAATATATAATAAAGAAATAGATTTAATAATAGATTCAGAAGCAAATTTTTGACCAGAATATTAGGCACCTGTCTTCTGCTGGAGTGGGACCTTGCTTTAATTAATTTTGCCCAGTAACTTGTAATTAATTTTTTTTTTAATTGTATGTTTGAGTGCCTGAATTTTGATCGGTAATTTGGGAAGTTCTTCTGATTCCCTTCTTTGGTGTGTCAGTAAAAATTGGGAAGGTGGTTTCACCCCATTCTAATCAATCTAAAACCTTAGAAGTCTTGAGATAATATTTCAGTTTCATCGGAAGCCACAATAATATTCAAGGGTTTTATGAACAAAAAGTTCCACAGTTTCTGACCTGCTAGTGTTAATGACATTATCTGGGGTTTATTTATTTGTTTGCTCCTTGGATTATTGCTTCTTTCAGTTGTTGTTTTGTCAGAGCAAAACCACAGACTTTTACCAGAAGTCTGGGAAACACTAAAAAGCTTTTGCTTAAAATATCATTTACAGTTGAAGGACTTAGAATACAGATCAGGAGTTGTTTTTCCCAGCAACTTGAATCTACTGCTTTCAGAATATATCAAATTTTGGCTGTTTGCTCTGTTCACTGAATTCCTGAATAACTTAATAATTACTTGCTTTCTGCAGGGGGAAAAAACTCTTCTGACCGAAGTTGTGCCTCTCATTTAGGCAAGAGTGAGTGCCAGCGTTGATGGCAGAGCACACACTGGAGCAGTTGTGTTAGTCACTGCTCTCAGCCAGCACAGAAGGTTCTCACGTTGAATCAGGGAGATGTCAGCTGCATCTCGGGGTATTTTTAGTCCTTTCCTTAGGTTCTAATTAGCAGCATCTTAAAACACAGCGAAAATTCAGATGAATTCTGGACTGGCTGTTTATCTCTGTAGTAAATGAGAATAACAACTGTTTCTTAGTAAAAAATGCTGTATTTGAGTGCTCTGCTGGAAACAGTCTGGTCTAATGATGTAGGGCAGCTTCTGGAAAGATAAATAGAATTATAACAGCACTTCTTGGAAGGAGCACTCTCTGCTCTAGTGCTGTCAGGGTTTAGATGTGTGTTTGAGGTGCTCCTGGAGCCTTTGGGAAAGGATGTACAGCTCTGCTAGCCCTTCACCACAGAATTCAGGGGTGCCTGCTTTCATTAACATCAGTGACTTAATTATTCTATGTATACCTGGGCTGGAAACCTTGAATACATTTCGAGCCTAACCTGTGGGATCTTACTGTTAACCCTTTTTTCAATGTAAGCAATTATATAGACAATATATGTCCTAAGTTAAAGTTAAATTCCGATATTCTTGCATTTTGAACAGCAGTTTTTTAGAGGTTTGGTCAGTGCTAGATTCCTTTCTCCACACTTATTTTAAGTTGCACAGGGGCAAGTGCTTTAAGGCTTTTATTTCAAGAGGCAGGTAACAATTTTATAGGTCCAAACAAAAGACTTAATTACATATTACTGAAGAGAAAAAGATTTCTGTGTTAGTTAAATAAAAGATATCCTCACCTTTGCAGATACCCTGAATTTCAGGAGTAGAACACAAACTGGGTCATTAAAGGAAGCTGCCAGTACTGCTGTTGGAGCAGTGTCTGGAACACATTTCTCATGGCAGGTGACCAGCTTTGGCCAGGTGGAACCCACCAGTTCACGACTAGCTCCTGCTGTTTGTGTGTATCCAAAGAAAGAATATCCCCATAAAATGTGTAGGTTATTGCTATAATTCTGAATAATTACAGGGCAGCACTGGAGGAATTTCTCAAGGTGAACTCTGCAGTTTGTTGGCAGGAGCACAGGAGAAGTTGGAGCAGCCACTTCGTGCTTTCTGGTGCTGGTCTCTGGCCATGTAGGAGGTTTAATTCTCAGATCTATTTTTCTGCTGTCTTCCAAGAGAATTGAAATGTCACTGCTTCAAACTCATGTTTTCAGAATAAAATGCACAGCCTCCCAAAATACTCTATTGACTGAGTAGTTCACCCACTTTAAGCCAGATTTGTAAAGGATCCAAGCCAATTAAGCTGGCTCAGATCTCACTTCTTTAAGACTCCTCCATTCCAGAGCAAGAATCAATGTCAAGTGTTTCTGTTGACATTCTGGGCATTACAAAAAATCCCCAACCCTGTTTCCTCCCCTGATAAGAACAGACTGATCATTCTGACAATCTTAGGGTTGGATTTCAAAGCAAAGATTTCATTTTTGATTTTAAAAAGCCCTATATATCTCAAATACCCAAATAATAAAAGCACACTGGCAATGCAGGATACCTCACAGCTTGGCACTGAGTGCTTTCTTTTACATGGTGACATGTGCAGAGCTTCTCAGACAAAAATGAATCATGAGCAAATGATTTTTTTTTTCTCTTACAGAGAACACTGGAGAAAAATAGAACTGCAAAATACCAAAAGATTTTCCCCACAGGACAAATAGAGGGAAGTATATTAGGGTCTTGTTCAGTAGAAGACTCTTAATGGATGGTGGAAATTTCTGCTGGCTCACAGGGTGGCTTTTCTCGAGCTCTGAGCTGGGTGGATGCAGCCCATCAGTTCCACTGAGCCAAGAGCTCCTGCAATAATCTTGCCTGCAATAATGAGACCTTCTGGGGAGCAGAGTGTGGGAATTCAAGTGTCTGCACTGCCTCTGGGTGTGCCAACCAAACCTTTCCTGCCTGTGACATGTCCTGTGGATGCACTGTTAAAATGCAACCTGTTAGAAAAGAACTGTAATGTGAGAAACCACTCATTATTTAGTGAGTCATATCCTTAATACAGCTGTAGGATGAAGAATAACAAAGTAATGTGTAAGAAAGAACTTGTGGTATTCTGAAGGGAAGGTGAATTAGTTAAAGTGTTGCAGAAGAACTTGAGCATCTTCAGCACAACGAGAATTTTAAATGCAGGCACAGATTTATTTTTTAGTTAGCATCAAAAATTCAAGTCTAGTGTATTCTGCAGGTAGAAATGCTGATTAGGGATTCAGACAGACATAAAGAATATTCCTGTCAAGTGTACTCACAGAAGAATGTCCATCTTTAATTCAATCAAATGCCCGAGATTGTTCATGTACAGATTTTTTCTTGGGGCACTTCTCATAGCAGCAGGTACTCAATGCTTTATTTCAGGACTTTCTTTTAATTGTTTTCCCTCCTCTTCCCTCAATGTACCATCACCCACCCTTCATCTCCAGAGTTTATCACAAACCTCCCTTTCCCCTTCAGAATGTAACACTCAATATTTTTGCCTTTTCTCCCAGCTCTGATAAACCTTGCCTGGGCTCCTTCTCTCACACCTTACCCTGCACATTTGGGCAATGTTCACCTGGGCCTGTTCCACCCACCTTGAGGGCACTGCCCAAGGACACCCTCACACCTTGTTGGGACTACCTAAAAACTGAGGCCAAACAAAACTAAGAGAATAAAAAGCAATTTATCTTTATTGAAAGGCCTTCAGGTACAGTCAGGGCAGACAAAGCCCCCCAGGGGCTGCACCCAAAATGGACCCCGGGTTTCACACTTGGATAACTTTGGGCCATTTGCATCTTGGGGCTGAATCTCCCAATTCCAGCTGCAGGGAATGAAGTCCTTGAGGCCAAGTTTGCTGCCCCCAGGTCACTCCTGTGTCCATCTGTGGGGCCTGAGGCAGTGAGGTGTCCTTGATTGCCAGGCCTGGAGAGGAATTGCTGTGTCTGAGCAAAATGGGAAAGCAGCAGCTGCCACTGAGTGTGGAGTGTGGAGTGATCCACTAAAGAACTGCAGGAGTACAAATACATGGAAAATACAAAAGCTAAAATCCTGAGGCATCAACCAGGGACTCCCTGCAGGGTGATAAGTCTGGCATTCCCTGGGATGCAGCATCACCATCTGCTGGCCCCATCCCCTCTGGACAGATTTCTAATGCACAAGGCGAGGCAGAAGAAAGGGTCAAAGCTGTTCTGTACATGAGAACAATTCTTTGGTGTTCTCCACCTGCTCTGGGCTCCGAAGGAATTATTGCACTCTTCTTTCCAAGAAGAAAGGAGAGATATGAAATCCAAATAGAACATTCCTAGTTTTCCTATTCCTTCACTCAGGATGGTTTCAGCAATCCCATTTAATATATGAATAACTCTTGCACAATGAAAAAATACTCAGAGGTCCAAAGTTCTTTTAGAAAAAATACATACCACACTATTATCCAGATATACCACTGATAGCATAAAGCAATTCCAATGTATGAGGACAGTCAAGCTGATTAATATCTCTGTGTTATAGAAACACATCCTTTCCTTATTGTGTTTTTAATCATATTTTTATAGATCCCATCCATTAAAAAAAGTCTATAAACTTTACCATCTCAAAAAGCCAAATGTTTATTTGCTTGCAAATGAAGTTTTCTGCAGAATTTCAGATTGGTTTAACATTTTGGCCATGGAATAATGACCATAATTTTGCCTCCCCTCCTCCTCAATTTTAATGTCAAGACTCTGTTTACTATATATGAAAAATACCACAAATGATGACTATATGAAGTTGTTTTGTTCACTACAACAGAAATATCATTTGGGCCTTGTGGTGAGTCCATGCAATCCTTATTACAGCATGTTTTAATAATTAAATTCTTCTTCTCCTTAAGTTTCCTTTCCTTGCTCAATTTTAACAGAAAATTTGGTGTGATCAAATATATTGAGCACTAAGAAGGGGTGGGAAATGTGTATTCTTTCAGTCTACATTTATACAAACACTTCAGAAATTATGATATAGTGAGTAGCAAGCAGACTTCAAGAGAAATGAAAGAGAATTTAGTTTTCATTTAAGTGAATATGTTATATAGTTAATTTAAAGATATTTTAAAGATACCCATTAAGTTATCTTCAGATCAAATTTTGCTTTCACTTGCCAAATGTCTTGCTGATTCACTTTTCTCAAAACTCGGTAGGCTCAGAAGGAACTTGAAAAGAGTAATCAGTTCAGTTTTGCAGCTGATGATTTCTGCATTTACCCAATCTGACCATTTAAAAGAGCAGCATAAGTGAAATAATCTGTTCCTATAGCAACACAGAGAGTCTGGAGGAGCTTCCATGGTGTAGAGATGATACTGAAGCCTCAGAAAACCCCACAAGATAAAAACAAAAAATGATGGATTCTGAGCCAGCCCATCTATAACGAGCTGTAGGAGGACAGAGCTTGTGTTAGGCATTCAAATGCCCTTTATTGAGGTGCCTTTGCCTGGTTTTGGCAGGAGTTTCAGGGATTGCAACACTTGCCTGCCCTCCCTGCTTTGCCAGGCAGCTGATGGGGGCAGTGGCAGTGTGCCTGACCCGGCGAGGCTCAGCAGGAGCCGTGTGTTTAAACACCGAGGTGCTGGCAAGAGATTTCTTGTGCAGAATTAGAAAATTATTGGTTGTTTTTGTTCATTCCTTGAACTCCAAATAAAGTGGTATCTTAATTTTCTCCTTTTACTCTTATTTGTACAGCTGGGAGAAGAAATTGCTCCTTGTTGAATGACAAAGTGCTTGTGAGTGGTCAGCTGTCCTGGTGAACAGTAGCTTTGTCTGCCAGTCTTGTACAACAAAACACAAAAGGAAAAACTGTCTTTTCTCATGGGCATTATTGTGGAACAACGTCAGTGGAGAATGAACCTGCTGAAGCCAAAAGCATTGGAAGGGCTCTCACTTGGAGAGAGCACAAAGTCTGAACTGCAAACAGAAATAAGTGAAAATGCACCAATATCTGATAAATTAATAACATTGTTTTTTTCTTAATAACATTTCTGAAATATAATATAAAAGCTGCAGTAAAATCCACCACTGACAAATTATAGTTTGTGTTGAAAGTCTGTATTAACAATTTCATCAGCACAATATGTCTAAGAAGTGAAAAAGAAAAATGTATGAAACTGAGAGAATACAAGGTTTCTAGCAGTTGAAAACCTCCAGTTGGATAGACACATGATTAAATTATCTCTACTAGGATGCAAATTTCAGGGGGGCAAAGGTGAAGTTTAATACTAAAGGGGGCTATAATTTAGTGATGGAGATGCACTGAACTGCTTATTGAAGGAAAAACATTTTGTGATTTCTTCATCCTCATTTGATCCTTACCATGATCCCGCCCAATTGCTGGAGTTGTTTGCGGGTCTAGGCTGAGCCAGCTCCAGCACCCGGGTCAGCTCCAGGACCTGGATCAGATCCAGCACCAGGGTCAGCTCCAGGACCTGGATCTGATCCAGCACCCGGGTCAGCTCCAGTACCAGTGTCAGCTCCATCACCAGGATCAACTCCAACACCAGGGTCAGCTCCATCACCAGGGTCAGCTCCATCACCAGAGCCAGCTCCATCACCAGGGTCAGCTCCATCACCAGAGCCAGCTCCATCACCAGGATCAGCTCCAGTACCAGAGCAGCTCCAGCACCTGGGTCAGCTCCAGCAGGTAGGTCAGCTCCATCACTCAGGTCAGCTCCAGTACTAGGGTCAGCTCCATCACCAGAGTCAGCTCCAAGACCTGGATCAGATGCAATACCAGGGTCAGCTCCAGGGCCCGGGTCAGCTCCATCACCCGTCTCAGTTCCAGGGCCCGGCTCAGCTCCATCACCAGGGTCAGCTCCAGTACCAGTGTCAACTCCA
>VZTB01018386.1:68746-79112 GCA_013397245.1 Thryothorus ludovicianus
GTCACCTCCAGTGCCAGTGTCAACTCCATCGCCAGAGCCAGCTCCATCACCTGGGTCAGCTCCATCACCAGGGTCAGCTCCAGTACCAGGGTCAGCTCCATCACCCAGGTCATCTCCAGCACCCAGGTCAGCTCCAGTACCAGTCAGCTCCATCACCTGGGTCAGCTCCATCACCTGGGTCAGCTCCATCACCTGGGCCAGTTCCATCATCTGTGTCAGCTCCAGGGCATGGAC
Source organism: Thryothorus ludovicianus (assembly GCA_013397245.1). Taxonomy (NCBI): domain Eukaryota; kingdom Metazoa; phylum Chordata; class Aves; order Passeriformes; family Certhiidae; genus Thryothorus; species Thryothorus ludovicianus. Next base: position 68,981 of record VZTB01018386.1, read on the forward strand.
CAGCTCCATCACCTGGCTCAGCTCCATCACCCGGCTCAGCTCCGAGGCTCGGCTCAGCTCCATCACCCGGCTCAGCTCCATCACCCGGCTCAGCTCCATCACCTGACTCAGTTCCAAGGCTCGGCTCAGCTCCATCACCTGGGTCAGTTCCATCACCCGGCTCAGCTCCATCACCCGGCTCAGCTCCATCACCCGGCTCAGCTCCATCACCTGACTCAGCTCCAAGGCTCGGCTCAGCTCCATCACCCAGCTCAGCTCCATTACCCGGGTCAGCTCCAGGACCTACAAACTCTGCTGCTTCCAGCAGCAGCAAACACCAGACAGCCCTCAGGCCAGCAATCCCTGAACGTGTGGAGATGAGAGAGAATAACAAAATGTTTGCCTTTCAGGTGAGCACCCAGGATTTCTTACTTAATCTAGAAGAGAAATCTGAATTCATCTAGAGTTTCATTTATGTCTGCAACAGTCTTGTTCTTATAAAGACCCTGATGTTTGCTAATACATTTCTAGATAATTTCTTATTTATTTTTAGAAATAAGCATAGAAACTCAATAAAAATCCACTGGGGTTTTCTTTCTGAGTTCTTGCACAGCTTTTTAAGAGTAAAATTTTCTTTAAGAAAAATTTTCATTATTTGAAATGTGTACTTGACTGCTTTTACTGTAGTCCTGACAGTTTAATTCTTTACTTGTGTATAGCATTCATAAAGACCATAATTTATGACTGCCCATGGTAGCTGGAAAATATATGTTACTGTTAAAATAGACTTTATTTTGAGTTTTCTTATGATTTATGAGTGGTGAGGGTAAAGAACTTTGGAGAATGAAATCTATAAGGATTAAATTTGTAAATATGAAATCTGTTACTCTTTGTTACAGTGAAGTTTTTTCTTCTTTCTCCTTTATACTTCCATTACCTTTCCCTAGTTGGACAATGACCATCATTTTAATGGAATTTGTGAATGAGATAATTCAATACTTTGAAAATAGAATTATTGTTGCCTGTCTTAAAACAATTGGTTTAAACTTCCATGTTAGCCTTTAAGAAATGCAGTGCAACTTGAACATTGTGTATTCAAGTTAGAAGGAAAATTTATCTCTTGTTGATTAATCCTGAAGTTCTGTTTTTCTCTCTCTTTTCTCCTTAGACTGTGACAATGAAGTCAGATTTTCTTTAAAAAAAATAATTTTTCATTATTTTATTAGTCCTTTAATCTTATTATATTATTAACAGACTCAAGAGTTTATTTTTAAAAATACTTGGAGATCACTTTCTGGTTGTTCATCCCGTTATTATATGCAGATTATATAGATATAAAATGTTCTCTGTCCTTGCTGGAACTTTCCAGGAAAGAAAAGCCTAAACACAAAACCAAACTTTAAAGCCCACTTTTTTTTTTAACTACTAGAAAACACACATCCATTACAAGGTTAAGTTGGAAAATAACTTGGGTGAGGAAGTTTTAAATTTATTAAATATAATTAATCTCTAATATTAATTTAAATTGCCAGCACATAAATTCCTCCAAATAGGACGAGTGTTGCAGTACATTAGAGAATGACTTGGGTGCCCACGATGATGACAACGATGACATGGATGACTGAGGGGACAACAATCACTTGGATGGCCATGGCAAAAATGATGAGTTGGACACGGCCAGTGGGGGCTCAGAGGCTGATTTGGATGTTCACTTGGAGGAGAACAGCTCAGAGAAGGATTACCTTATCTTGGGATGATGGTGACAATGATGGCATCAGCTCAGACAACAGTGGTGACTGGGACAATCACAATGTCAGCTTCAACTTGGATGGCTTTGATTGGGGTGACACCGACTGGGACAAGGTTCACTTGGATGGCTTTAATTGGGCTGTCAATGAATGCTGAGCCACGTCCATAACTCAGGGATTTTTAGTCCCACGTTTGAAGGGCAGTGGGACCAACTGTTCTATTTAGAGGTGTCATTACCCCAGAACTGCACTGCAATAAAATGTCCTTTCATTAGAGACAGTGTTCCCTTCCCTCAGTTTGTACTGATGCCTTGAGTTTTAGTTTTTATATTTTTTAGATTCTGTGCTGTTTTCCTGGGTAGTTTTAGGTTTCATATTCAGTGTTGCTGAGCTCTCTTCACAGGGCAGGGACACAAAACAATTCCTTCTCCAGCTTGGGACCAAGGACAACTTTCAGACCCAAGAACAAAACCAACGGTGAAGGGAGAAGGAAAAACCAGGAGGATGGAGCTTCATAACCTGGAGCTGTAATTGGACAATGAACTCCAATCTGCTGATGGAGCAGAACTCATCAAAGTGTGAGCCCTCATGACAAGGTGTTCATTTTGTGCCCATTTTGGTTCACCCTGGGTGTGCCCAGCTGGGCTCTGGCACTGCCCAGTTGTGTCCAGTGAGGCCTTTTAATAAATCCCCAATTTATCCTTTTGCTCTGGCTGGGCTCTGTTCCAGGGCAGCCTCCTGAAGGCATCAGTACAGAGATCTTGCTTGTTAGCAGTGTTTTATTTTTCATATGGCACTGAATGGCTTGACCAAACCCTCATTGTCTTGTAGAGGGTTCAACAAAGGAATTGACACTTAAGAACTTAGCATGAATAGAGTTATTGACTTGATAAATTCATTGAGATATTTTAACTGAAAATCCACAACCTTACTCTTGAAGGCCCAGGGCTTTTTCCGTCCTCCTTTTTCTGTGTTTGTCACTTGTGCTTTTTGTCTGCTGATGCTCGGTGTGTTTTTAATTTGCCTCATTTGATACGTCAGGCAGTAGAAGCATTAAAAAATGTCCTGCATGCTTGAGAAAATGTATTTTCCATCATGCAATGCTTTCATTACTTCTCCAAGTATTCTGTGACAGGAGAGGACAGTAAGGCAAAAGAGAAAAAAGACCATTCTTTTGAAAGAGTGACTCGTTCAAGTCACTTAAACTTCTATTTTCTGTAGGAATTTTATTTTGTGCATTCCTGTACAGGTTTATGAGTCAGGATAAAGCAGGTTGCACCCCTGTATGTCAGACTGCACAGACCAATAGGCAAGAGTAAACATTTTGGTCTGCAGGTGATATTCAACTGCTCAATGCTTTAGAAATTCAATCAGAGCTCTGGACCCTCTAGAAAACCCAGGGAATAAGACCAAGAAGCTGTACCTGGTAAATGTGGAACACAGTTAGAGACAAACAGATGGATATGGATGTAAAACTGTGTTTGAAGAGGAGCATGCTGCACTGTCCTCATAAACAGTTAATTTATTTTTGCATGCTTGCTGCAAGCTCTGGGTAGATACTGGAGTTTCTTTGGGGAACACAGGAATAGAACAAACTCCTGCAAAACAATGAGCAAAGTGAAATCCTGTTTGCTTTTTCTGAGTGAAACAAGGTTGTCAGCTCAAAGTGCATCCAACCTGGCTGAAATTTCTGTGTGGGAAGAACTTGGATTTGATCCAAAGGTTTTGAGGCATTGCAGTTGAAGAAAATGAGTTCATATAATATGATGAGTTTTGTTTAGCTAAGTTCAGGAGTATCTTTCATTTTTATTTAACACTGTCTGTAGCCTTTAGCACTTGTAATATTCTGATTACCACATATGAGTGGTGAGCCAACAAAAGACTTGCAAGTGCAGAACCACAAATGGACAATATATTAAAAGCTGCTCACAGAGACATTCTTTCATGCTACAAAATCTTAGGAAAATATGTATCCGTTCTTCATTGGGGTGATCTCAAGATTTTCAAAAACATTTCTGAGAACAGTAAGAAGATATGAATAAATAATCTGAATTATAAACATATTTCCTCTCTCCAGAAATAGTGGTCTCCCATTATCCTGAGTGCCTTTATGGTTGACATTTTGTCCAATTTTCCCAGGTGTCCTTTTTGGAGCTGTATAACTGTGTGTAATTATTTGTATTGCCAGTGTTTTAGATACCCAAAATCCATGTTGGGAAAACCTTTTTTCTGAGTTGTGAATATTTACAGAAGATTAAATATGTGCATAAAGAAAGAGCTGGCCACAGAGAAACTGTTGGCCAGGGAATTCCCTGGGAGCACAGAAGGACAGAACAAGGACAGTAATGGTTTTTACACTGTGGCCAATTGTCACAGCCAGCAGACTAATGGGTTTCTTTTGACAAACTCCTCACCACATGTGATTAAAACTTTCTCTGAGCAGTGGATGTGATGGTCAGTACAAATGAAACAGGTGAGAAGTTTCCTCTCTGCATTTCCCAGTGTCTGCCTGTGCTCTCCTTGGTTCAGGCCTTGCATGCAGCACCTGCTGTGTCAGTGACCTGTGAGAGTGAGAGCACTGAATTTCTTTCTCCCCCAGGCTGCTCAGAGCTCCTGCTCTTCCTGAGGGAGCTGTTTGCCTGCCCCTGCTCCCCTTTTGCCCTCCCCAGCATAGGTTCCTCATTTCACAGCACTCTGTACATACAATTTGCAGCAACAGTGAATATACTCATGTGGAGATGCTGAATATTTTTCTCTCTGTGTAAAACAGCTGAAATTTTGCTATTTCACTGTTTAATCAAGGTGAAGTGCAGAGCTCCTGAGGAAATTCTGTAAATAAACACACAGTGTGGTGGGCATAGTAATTAGCAGTCATTGTTTCTGTATTAGTAGTCATTATTTCAGACAAACCTGGGTTTTGGTTGCTTCTTCATATTGATTCAGAGAACTGAAGCATTGTCTTTTGCTTGGATGTCAAATCTGTGCTAGGGGGGACCTTGGCAGCATTTTCAATCCTGCAGCACTTTCCTGGCTTGTTTTTTCCCAAGTGACAACCATCATCATATCAGAAAGTAGAAGTGGCAGTAAAAGTTTGCCTCATTTTGTCTCTAAATAGTTATGCTTTTTAGCTATGCCTTCCGAGGAAAATTAGTGAAAGGAAAGCAAAGAGTTGGTTGTCTGAGGTACAAGAGGTAGCAAATAGCAAAAATATATCTCAGTTTAGATTTCTAAGATCAGTTTATGAGAAATCTCCTGCTGGAGGTGTGGGTGGCATTGCCTGGGCAGTGCATTCTGCAGGGTGGTACACAAACCTCAGCTCTTCTGCTCACACATGTTCCTTTCCTCTCCTGATGGACAACAAACAGGAATTCCTTTGCCTCTTCCCAGAACTCTTTCTGTTCAAACTCTGCTCCCTTACTGGATTATCCAGAACCCCGTCCCATGGAGCCACTGAGAGGCCTCTGATGCAGCAGTCACTTGAACCAGACATCCCTCTATTTTTAGAGTCAGCCCTAATGCTCCCATTTTGTGCTTTGGGCCATAAATTGATTACTGCTGGAATCACAAAGGAAGGCTGTCTGTGAATCTCTTTGCTGCTCCAGGGAAACAGGCTGGACCCATGCACGCTGTATTCCCCTGCTGCTGGCTTCTAATTCTGCTGGAAACGTGAGGTTTGTTCTGAATGTAATTACAAATTGACAGGTACATATTTATTCTAATTGCATTTCATAAGACTACTTATCTTCATAGAGACACCAAGTCTGCACAGTGTCTCCGTGTCACAAGCAGTGACTCATCAAAGGAGGAGGGAAATACAGAACTTTACGTCTTCATGGTGCTCTGTGTAAATCTAAGTGGGTCTAACAAGATACTGGATCTTTAATTTCAGAATCTGTCTCCTTTGCGGGACTCTTTCAGGGCCTACTACTTCATTCCGACATTAGATGTGGAAATAATTTATAATATGTACTTATAAAAATATCTGGAAACCTTCTGGTTGGGATTTGATAGCTGAATATCAGGGGTTTTCCCAGCAGTCCTACAGTGCTTCTTTTCTATTCCTACAACTAAAACACTCTGGGGAGGAGAGGATCCATGCAGAAGGGGAAGGAATGAAGGAGTCAGTGCAGTTAATAAAGCAGGATTTGTAACAAATCAGTTTGGCAATTTCATTATGTTTCCACTCACTGGGTGACGTAACACAGCAATGTCAGGCAAATTAAATGATCTTCCTGCATCCATTGATCACTGATGTACTTATTTATTGCTCAGCTCTAATTGGAGTGTTTTGGGGAACATTTGCAGAACCTTGGAGAGGAAATGGAGCTCTTGTCAGCATACTGAGGCTAAGGATGGTTCTGGCAGGGGAGGGTGCAGGGCTAAGGCAGCATTCTCTCAGTCTCTTAACTAAAATTCCTACATCCTTACAGGATTTGGGATCCTCTCTGGGGCTGTCTCTCACCTCAGGCAGTGGGAGAGTGAACAGCCTGATTAATAATAATTAATTATGATAATGAAAGCTGAGAGAAATGTCAGACTATGGCTCCAAACAAGCTGGAACCAAGTACTTTCAGACTCAGTTCTTACTTCTGCCAGTTACTCCTGGTGTTTCCAGCTTTCCAGAAGTGATATATAAGAATATTCATATATATATACACACTGCGAGGCCCTTGGGCAGGCACTGGGAAGGTCCTGCACCATGGGGAGTCAGAGCTAATATTCTCCTTTTAGCAAAACTGTGGGCACCTCAGTGGTGAACATAGAAAACCCCTTCAGAATGAATTGCTTGGAAGTTTTGCCAACACCTTAACCCACAAAGGGGCTTTGTTCTCCCCAACTAGAATGATGAAAACAAATCTGTGTTTTGAGAGGGGCTGTTCTCAAAACAGGCTGATTGTCCCCTGGAGAGAGTGGGTGTCTCTTTCAAAGCCTGAAGGATGTTGCAGCCTGGCCAATATATGAGTAGAGGCTTTAAATAAAATATATGATTTAGGCTGACTGGCACTGGTATTTTCCACAGAAAGCCCAAGAGTCACTCCCCTGGGCTGCTCCCCCTGCACTGGCAGAAGACAAGACCCACTTTTGGAGAATTTATTTTCACAGAATCCTTTGGTCTTGGCACTGTAAAAACTGCAAATTCAGAGCTTGCACCAGTTTGGGCACAGGCAGAGATCACCATTTAGCCATAATACAATGATATCAGGCAGAGGATGAAACTGGAGTCAGAAATACAGCCTCTGCTACTTCAGTAGTCCCAGGAATAGGACTAGCACAGGAATAAGAGTGTGGTGTTAAATTACAGCATTTCTTAAATCTGTAAGGGTGAAAAGCATTCCTGTAGAGTGTTTTTGATAAACACAGTAAATACAGCCTGAATGGCCTCTTTCAGAAATTCCTATCACAGCAGTTAATGATTAGAGCATTATTTAATTGAGTTGCTAATATTAATTCATTAGCCAGAATTTGTTTGTGGCTCAAAGTTAGCATCCTGCTGTAAAAACATTAGGTGGAGTTTTTAAATTCAAATCCTATTTAATGAGTTAGTGTTTTGGAAATTGGGAAGATTTTTACTTGATACCTGAGCTGCTCACCTGGCTCTATAGGTTAATGATTGCTCTGAAATGAAATACAGAAGTTTTTCTTCCTGGTGTATATTCAGCACTCATCTGTTCTGTGATCCAAATAATCTTCTACCCATCCACCCATCCATCATCCTCAGCACTGAAAGGAAAGCTAAATGGCAGCCTTCAGCAATGAACTGGGTGAGATGGGATAGAAATGATATTCTCACTTCCATCTGACAAGCCATGTGATTGACAGTGAAAAATTCCTCCTGAAGCCTGAGCCAGCACTGCCTGCAGGGCCGGGGAGTTTGCAGGAGTTTTACAGAATTCCTCGTGTCAGTTCAACCTCTGCAGACAAATTCCTGCGAGGTCTTGCAGGAAAGAGAACACCACAAACCCCTCAGCCTGGATCCTGTTCTGACTTCTGTGAGGGATGTGGGCATGGAGGAAATCATGGATTTGGTTTGAAGGGTGTTTGGGACCAGAGAATCCAGCACACTCTTACATTTCCATCTGCTGGACGTAAATAAATTCTAGCGACATTTCGAGCGAAACCAGAGCGAGTGTGGTACAGGTAGCTGGGAATTTTCAGTGCATGTTTTGAAACACGAATGTGCTGCTTGGAGACAGGCCTGGAGAAGATGCAGCAGGAGCACTTTGCTTCCTATGGAAGTGAAGCTGTTTTCCTTTGCATGCTTCCCTCAGAAATCACCAGTTAGAGTGTCAGCACACGGGCTTGCTCTCGGAACAAGACAAATATAACACTTAACACAGGGGATTTAAGATCTTAATTCAGCTCCCTCTGGTCTATAATTTAGAATGCAGTCCCTAATGACATGGTTACATTCCTTTTCTCTTGCTCTCTTGCACACTCTGTTTTATTTTTGTTTTTCTCCTCCCTCCCTCCACCTCACTGAGAGCACTGACAGCTTGGACAAGATGAGTCAGAGCTGTTCAGTAAACAGACACTATTAAATTTCCCCTTCCTATGCTAAAAGAAGTTGTATCACCTATGTCTAAATAGCCACCTCTTAGAAATTGTAGAAGTGGTTTTCAAGAGGATTTTAACCCTGCTGTAATAGACCAGTTGCTTGAAAATATTGAGAATATTGAGTCTGCCTGGACAGACTGATAAAAACAGTGGAAAATGTTGAGTCATGCAGGCCATTAATTACAAAAAAAGAAAGAGAAAACATCAAGGGAATATTGTTAAGACACAACTGCCTGTTTATGGGTAGAAAAAATCAGGCTAAAATCCCTTGAAAGCATAGTAGTTGGAGTAAATGATGGTGAAAAAAGATGGAGAAAAACACCTTTCTATGATCATAGGTGTTTTGATTTAAAACGGGATGAAAATATTTGTTTAGCTCAGTCTAAACACTTCTATGACACATTTAGCTTTTAAAATGCTCAAATCTCCTTGGCATTCTTTTACACTGGCATATGGAGTGATAAATGTGCCACAGTTTCTCAATTCTGCCCTTTACATTCTAATTAAAGGAGAAACAACCCACTTTTCTGACTGTTTTCCAGAAGGAGGAATGATGAAATTTATGCTGGTTTGTGAGTTAGAGCCTTCTCCCACTTTCCCTTCACAGGACCTGAGAGAACAGAATCTATTTCATAACTGTTGGAGGTAGGAATCTTTTAATGAGAGAATCTTGACATAAAAATATCACAGTTTATTTCTTGTCCTGAGAGAGGGTAAACAATGAGAGATTTCTTATGTTCTCTAGTAATGGTGGTGTGTCAGATGAGCAAAAATCAGAATCTTTCTCTTGAGGGCTAATTTGACATGTGGCTAGTCATTCTACATGAAACAAAATTAATGTTCCTGGATTGTTCCAAGTTTTTATGAGGAAAAAAAACAACTTACTATTCTCCAAGGAAGTTTCTTTACATATCACTCCAGTTTATCTTTCTCTCACAGAATCAGAGAGTGGAAAGGACCCCTGAGTGTTCCTGTTACAGTGCTTTTGCTGCCTGGTAATTGTAATTAATGAGAATAAATGCCCAGAGTCTGTCCTTTGGGTGTTGCTTCTATTTGTAGAAGCTTCATCTTGTGCAGACCCAGCAGAAAGTGCAGAAGCCAAGAGCAGGGCTAAGCAAAGTGCCAGAGCCACCAGCAGCTCTAGCAAGGCCCAGGGAATCCTGCCTGGTGGAAATGGGCACAAGGGATTTCAAACCAAACTCAATTTGAGGCACTTTTCAAACTTGAAAGAGACTATGACAACATCCACATGAGTCAATAATATCAGCAAGATCATTATGGCTGTAGTGGCCACCAAGCAAAAGCCAGAAATAGAATTTTTGCAGAGTGTGCCACCAGAGGAACAGCAGAGGCTGGAAGGGTTCTCTGGAAATCCCCTGGACTAAGTTCCCATGGCTGTGAGCAGCTGGTCCAGGGCAGAACTCCATCCCTCTGGAGGAGTTCTGTCCTTATCCCTTAGGATTTAGCTTTTATATTTTGCAGATCCTGTCCTGCTTTAGCACAAACTCCGAAACTCCATGGCCTGTCAGCTGTTCTTCCATTTTATCCAGACACAACAATTCCTCCAGGCCTGGAACTCAGGGACACCTCACTGCCTCAGGCTCCAAAAAGCACAAACAAAAGTGAATTGAGGGGAGCAAACTGGGGGTAAATGACTTTATTACCTGCAGCTGTAATGGGAGGATTAACCCCTGATATGGAAATGGACCAAACTTATAATGGTGTGAAAAACTCGTAACCATTGTCCACGTTGGGTGTAGCCTGGGAGGCTTTGGCTGCCCAAGGTGTCCCTGGTGAAGGCCTTTCATAAATCCCCACTTTATTCCTTTAACCTTGCCCAGCCTCTGTTC
>VZTB01018386.1:84166-112959 GCA_013397245.1 Thryothorus ludovicianus
TATTATATATATTATAGAATTTGAATCCGGCTCCCCATGAAGGCTTGGGACTGACTCCTGTTTTATCTATCAAGGGCTAATCTAAAATTTTAACTGCAAACTTGGCTTTCTCCCACTAACGCTGTTAGGTAGGTACAGTTTGCTTTTTCCAGCAGATAACTTGAATAAAAAGCTTCTTTTGGTACCTGCTTTGAGGGAGAACAGCAGCATGAAATAAAAATTTGAGGTTTGTCTCAGGTGTAGCCTCTGCCACCTTCCACGTGTGGCGGTTGTTTTTAAGAAACACAAAGCTTAAAAAAATTCCAAAATGACTGTAGAGATGCATTATGGAGAATGTTCCTTGTTCAGCTGCAATAAATCAAATTTTCTTCCCCCGGGGGAGAAGGGAGCATAGGACAGGTGAGTGGAAAGGTGGGAGCAGCATGTCCTGCCCCCAGGGACACTTTGGATAGAGCATCCCCCTGTTGAGAATCATCTGCTGCTGCCTGTGAGAACAGCCTGTTCTGGGCTCTGCAGCCACCCTGACCCAGCAATTCTCTGCTGTTTGCTTTGTTCCCACAGCCCTGGAACAGGATACACATCACTGGAACACAGGATTCGAGCTGGGCTCTTTCTGAGCCTTTGATTGTACTGGGAGGTGGGGAGGGAGGGAATTCTCTTGCTTTCAAGTGTGAAACAGAATCAGCAGTTTGTATGTTTTGCTTGTATTGCTTTTTTAAAAAAAATCTTTTACACGTAACTGGTGTTGAATCTTTTCCATTGAAAAAGGTAAACAACATAATTGATTTTTCTCTTCATGCATATTTATCTTCAGAAAATCGTTTATACATTCTCTAATTTGTGTTAATAGTAAAATTCCTCAGACGTGTTCTATCAATCTCTTTGAGGGCCAGCACATAATTTCCATTAGGAAAGCCTAAGAGGAATATAAAATAGACTTTTCTGAATATTTTTTTTAACTAAATGAATAAAGCCATAGATATAGATGTGGCTATGCATGATTCAGAACCTGTCACTGAAGAAAATCAAAACTAATACAAAAGTGTATTGATTTTTCTCAGAACAAAACCCCTGCTCATTAAAGTGGTTCTTCTGAAATAAAAGCAACATAAATGTTGTGTATTTTTACCCCTCTGTCCACCTTCCCACTCCTGTCCTGTGGTCCCTCTCCCCCCTTTTCTCCTCAGGGGGAGGCAATGTGGCTGTGCCCAGCTAAATCCAGCATTTTTATTGTTTTTCACACATCAGGGTGGCTGCAGCTGGAATACTCTGGGTCTGGATCTCCTCAGGAAATCCCAGAGATGGAACAGCTCTTGTCCTGTGAGCTGGCTCTTACTGTGGATCCTTAATCTGATAAATATTATCTCTCTGATCTCGCCATGATTTTTTCTTGTTTCGAGAAGTGAATAATGTGAAGTTAAACCAAACTTCTTTAAAGGGGCACTGAGTGAACACAGTTTGCCTTCCCCTCTCCAACCCTTTATTCTGCAGTTAAATCAGAATCATTAATTAAATCATTAAAACGCTGTTTAGTCAGGACATTTAAAGACTGTTTCTGCTTTTTAACCAAAGATCCAGAGCAAATTCCAAGATTCCTATGGAGATTCCCAGCACTGTTGGTTCCATGATGCTTTTTTTGACAAGAACTGAATCTGTCTCTGAGTTTTGTTGTCTCTTGCTCTGTGACAATATCAGGACATTTGTCCTTTAAAAAAATCAGCAGCTGTTCCAAACTAAGTGTGTTTAAAAGTGTGTCAGCTATTAAGATTTTTTTACTACATATTTTTATTTACATCATGGCCTTTTTTAACCAGCTACACGTGTTTGCCTTGTAACTAAAAAAAATATCATGTCTTGTCCTGATAGGAAAACCTGAGCTATACAATTTAAATAATTATTAAAAAAAAAGAAGCCACACACATTTTCTCTCACTAATAGGAATATTTGGAGAGGGAGAAGAAAGCCTGTGTGGGATATTGATCTCACTTGTGTGAATGGAGTGACACTGGAGAAATAAGAAGGCTGAGAAACAGAATTGTACAATTCAGTTTTTATAAAGAGATCATTGAATATTCCTGCTATGATAAATCTAATTAATGCTAATTATTTAAGGCTTTTGGAAGCAAATAGCCACGGGCAAGCCATTGGGTAGTGTCTAAATATTGAGAAGGAAAGATATGAAAGATATGGGTTTATCTCACTCATCCATGAAAGCTTATGTTGTCAAATACTTCTTAAGCGGTTAAATATTATCTGAGTATGGAATCCCCAGGCAAACCAGACAAAATGCTCTCTCTCCCTCCTTGAGATCATTCAGTTTGATCTTATGCTGACCTCTGCAGAAACTCAGTGGAACAGAAGGAAAAATCAAATTTTCTTTCTCTTTCAAACTTCTTGACATCCATTTAGTCATCTTTTGAAATTATGAAAGGAAATGAAAATCCCTATTATTTCTGTAAATCCTTTTCTGAGCTCTGCTTGTCTACAGTGACATTGTACCAGATCAGCTGGGGAAGAGAGAAACAACAGAAGCATTTCCCACAACAAACTGTAGATTTCTGTGTAGGAAGTTTAGAAACAGTTTTGAAAGCTACTTCTGATTTTAATAACCTTTATTTGTAATTGATTTATGGTGAATCATTAGGAGAGTTTCACAATTAAGGCACTTGTGGTCCTGCATTATTTTATCAGAATTTTCCTAATCAGTGAAAAATGGAAATGCAATTGTTGGTAATTTCTTAGAGAGGAAAGGAAACCTGGAGAAAGGAAGGCTGAGATGCTCCATGTTCATTGAATAATGACTTGGAAAATTCATTTCTGTCTTATACTTCGGCTTTCTGTTTCTAAAGGGAAATACTGACTCTGTTATCATCAGATTGCAACTCAGGTGCTAATTTTGTGGGTTTGGGCCATGCCCAGTATGGAAATCCAGGAGCAGCTGGAGCCTCTCCATCCAGAACAAACCCCCTCTAAAAGACCCTCATTGCCTCATTCCCTGCTCGCTGCCTGGGCAGTTTTGGAGGCAGCACTGCAGGCAGTGTTTCTGCAGCCTCTTCAGGAGCAGACACATCAATCCTGACCCGGACACTCCTCCTGCTGTGTCTGAGCAGTGGATGAAGGCTGGGAGTGTTCTCTGGCTCCGAGTGGCAGGGAAGCATTCCCATCTCACATCCCTTTGGGGCTCAGAATTGCCCAGCCCCGCTCTGAATCCAGAAACATTCCGGAGGAGTTGTGCTGTTTGTCTCAGAGACATCTGCTGAGACATCACTGAAATCTGCTCATCTGAGATGTGCTTTATGTGGGTTCATTTCTGACACATTTTATTAAAATGAAACAAGCCCCAAAGTATTCCTGCCAGTAATTTCTTGCTTCTGCCTTGTTTTCAGGTTTTTCCATAAGTCTGGCTTTGCTCTGTGCTGCACAGGAGATGTTCTGAGATTACTCACATTAATCTGTTTTAAATCCTGGAATTACCACGTCTTTTACTAATTTTTTTATCATGTGAAGACTTTCTATCAAACTATTTATCTTTCACTCATTAGGTATTTAGGGGCTTTACTGAATTATGAGGAAATATTTATGTTTCACAGACACATTGAAATTACCTGGAAGAATGAAAGGAACAGCTTTAATGAACTTTGTCAAATATGTATTTGTCTCTAGGATTGTCAGTGACATGCATGAGGAACTGCCAGAAACAGAAAGAGTGGAATACTTAGGATAATCACTCTGAAACACTTGGCCTGTATTTTATTTTAGCTGCTTGGACAATTAGTAGGATCAATCTGTAGCTAATGAAAATTAGAGACAATTTCCTTACAATTTACTTGTATTTGATATTTAATTTTCATCTCCCACTTTGAGTGCAGAAAGAATCCCAGTAAAAGGATTATCACAAGCCTTGTTATTTTCTATCCAAGTATGAAGTGCAACACTTCCACATCTCCTCCCCCCAGCCCTAAGTGTGCTGTGAGTGGTGGGAGTGTGGACAAGGCATGAGACAGAAAATGACCCCTGCGTGCCAGAGGTCAGTCAGGCTGTCTAATACACACATCAGAGAGGGCTGAAGTGGATTTTACTGCCTGGTTGAACTATTGAAAACAGAGCAGAACAATGAGGGATGTATGTGAGGACAGAAAGGTTTGGCAGAATAAACCTTGATTGCAGTAATGCATAAAATGGGTTTTATAGTTTAGTTTAGTAGCAGTGGCAGCAGTGTTCAAAGGTTGCTCTCTATCCTACCCAAAGTCTACTCCCTATCATAGTTTAGAGTTTCCTGCAGTGATAAAGTTCTTTTCCTCTCCCAGCACTGACAAGTTGGCAAACCCTTCCTCTTTTTAGAGACTTTCTGCTGCAATATAATCTGACCTGGGCAAGAGCCCCAGGATGAAGGGGTGATAACTTCTGAAAAACTGAATGTGGTAGCACTCAACAGAAGCAGTTTCATACCTGACTATTGCCATTAAACACACAAATAACTTCTGGACATCACTTATTCTTGTTTCACCTTGCCAGCTACCAAGGCGCCAACATTTTTCACAGTTATCCTTCTTTATTTCACTGGCTAAACTCCAGATGTTTGTGTTTTCCCTGAGCAGGAGGGCACCTGGGCAACCTGCTCTGTGCTACTGGAGGCTGTTATCCATCAGCATCCTGCCATGACTCAGTGTCTCTGACTCCATTCAAAGCAATATTCTGCTAGGTCATCTTCTACTGATGAATGTGAGAAATGTTCAAAATAATAAATGGAAAGTGATTCCTGAAGCACGGAGCTAGACTGACTGAGGCACAGAGTGAATGGCAATGAGCAGTGATCCCAGAACGTCCCTCCAAGGAAAAGCAGAGCAGCAGCACTGGGCTTTCAGCTCAATGCAACATTTGCTGGAGCCAAACTGCCTCTGGCTCAGAGGAAATGGAAGAGCCATTCCTGGCCTTCAGGAGAATGCTGGAACAGTTTGTGTGCTGCTCCTTTTGAGAGTATCTGCTTCCCATCTGACACATGCGTTAAGAACCAAGAGTAAATTCTCAGATATCTTAATTATCTTGCAGCCCTTATTATGCTGTGCTTGGTTTTCACCCTGGGAAGCCATACATGACAGGCTGCAGGATCAGCCAGACAGAAATTCTGGTTTGCTCTTCTAGAAACAAAATAGAGATCACTCCTAAAACAGAGGTCAGCCCAAAGTGGGATTCTTTGATAATACTGATATTGTGCAGCATCAGTTCATAGTGCACACAGCTTTTATTCATAGTTAGCAAATAGAGCACCCTTGAGCTTCATCTAACCTTTCAAGAATAGCTTAAAATTAGAAGTCACTGGTAGAGGACTGATCTGCTAAAAAGCAAGGAGCTGAATTGCTTTTGGGTTTGCTCTCCTCTGTCTGCAGGCAGTGAGATGCTGGCTTCTTACGTTAGCAACACAAATCTCATTTGCATTAATAATGCCACAGTCGAGGCAGTGAAGTAAAAGATGCAATTAAATTTCCCTCAATAGACCCAGAGCAGGTTGTAGAGCGTTAAAAAGTAAATCTGACAAATGAAATGTCCAGATTAGCAAACCCAGTGCTGACACAGAGAGGGGATTCCTGGGAAAATCAGGTTCCTCTTGTGATAATTCAGTGTCTGATTTAGGAGATCTTTTCTGTAGAACAGTAGCCAAAATGATTTCATCATGTATTTAATCCCATCTGACATAAGTTGTCTGAGAATTGTCCTACGTAGGTGACAAGAAAGATAATATTGAAATGACGATTTACTAACAATCTTCCCTTAGCAACTCCTAAATTATTTTTGATGCTCTGAGTCTTCTTCCACCTAGACTTGCACTTTAGCTGATGTCACAGAACTTTTCAAGACGAAATAACTTCAAAACAACACCCCTCCTCTTATCTAGAAAGGATGGGCTTTGACTAATTAACAATAAACTGATTTTCAATCAGCATAGTGGAAAAAATTGTAACAAAATTTTAATGTGAACGAACTATTGCTGGTCTTTGACTCTCAGTGATAAAAGAGTGCCATGATATTTCATTGATATTTGGAAGATTTCATTAATGATCTCAAGGAGTCATTAAGAAAACTTTAAAGAAGAATAGAATAGACTAGACTAGGCTAGAAATATGTGGTGTTTGTGTTCTGCAGCTTTCACTTGTTAGCGTTCCTAAAATTAGTCAGGGCATTTTAACTCATTTTTATGTTACTTTAGCTTATTTTAGTTGTAGCTAAATTGAGAAAAATGTGTCTTATACAGGGAATTAGCTGTTCAGGAAAGAACAGTTGGATAAAACTGGAGAAAAACTGTGTCTATTGATATTCTAAAACCCCCCCTGAGTTTTATGCCACTATTCAGGCTGGATGTAGATTTGAATTTGGATATGCAATGTCTCCAAAGTCAGAACTGCAAGAGATCTCCAGTGCCACATGGTACAGAACAACTCCATCCTTTTCATGTATCAAAATCCAAAGATTCTATTTGACCAAAAAATATTTTCCTTTAAGTATTTCTGGTACTCCTTCCTCTGTTGATCATAGCAGAGCAACCTTCCTTGGTTTTGCTCAACTTCCAGTCTCCTCTCCAAAGTCAGGAAGTTTGCTGAGGTGATGCTGAAGCTGAAAGTGAGCTGGGAAGGGAGCAGGAATATTCTGCAGCACCACTGAAAATCCAACTTTTTATTCATCTAGAGCCATCCTCACCCTGGGCAGGAAAATACCACACATCCAACTCTCTGCATTGCTCCTTGCTCCTCTCTTCCCTCAAAGCTGCCTTGAATTCCCTGCATTTAAAGATATAACCCAAGATCTACATCTTGTCTTGTGTACAGCACTTGGAAACTGCTAATTAAGCAGCCAATTAATTTGCAACGAGCGGTTTGTCTACCGGAAAAGACAAAGAAAGGAGAATTTGTTTGTTAATGGCATTGTCTCACTGCTGGGGTTTTGCTGCTGTGCTGTTCTCTCATTCTTCTTAACAGGCAGCAAGGGAGCTGGGACTGGGTATCTCCTGGTGTGCAGGGAGTATTTGGCATGGAATCCACCCAAGGCTTTGCATTTCAACCCACCTCAGGTTTGCAGAAGAGACCAAAGACTTTTCTGAGGCTCCATCATCTCTTTTACTGCATATTTTGCCGTACCATTCACACCCAGAGCCTTTCCAGACCATCTGGAGCGAATCTGAGCGCAAAAGAAAAATGGAAAAAAACTCCCTGTTCCTTCTGGAAATGTGTTTGGTGAGCCCCTCCTCTCAGGCAGGCAGGTTTTGGTCGTGTTTCTCAGGATGGATGGAACACTGCTGCTTATGTAACAAAGCCATGAGATTGCCTTTTAGAATAAAAAGTAGGGTAACTAAGCAACAAAAATCATCCTTGCCCTGAACACAAATTGCTGTCTGGTCGTTAGGATGATAACACCAATATTTTCAGGAATTAAACACTGAAGCTTTGCTGTGAGCAAGCAGCTTTCAGCCCTCTCGTTCTCATGATGTTGTTTTAGCAATGTTCAAATGTTTTTAAAGCCTTTTTTAAGGCTTTAGGAGAGAGAGATAGGACTGTGGTGATTTGTCAATGATTTTTTATTTTTTTATTAATTTTCTCATGTAAAAAGAAGCTATAGTCCAGCTTCTTTACTCTAACCCACACAATTTCCATCTAAATGCTGTTGTCTTCCCCAGGATCCTGTCTTAGTGTGTTTATCTGCTTGGATAAATCAGGAGATAAACTGAAGGTGCTTCAATTGAGTAGAATTTTATTCCATTAATTCAGATACGTTGGTACCGTACAAGTGCTAGCCTTTCAAAAGTCTAAAAAGTGAAGTTTAGAGCCAGGGTACATTGATGTCTCAGTGAGCTGCTTGGCCTGCTGGTCATCTCCAGACTGGGGCTTTTAATAAGCCAAGAGCTTTTGTAAAACTCAATGTGATTGTCCACAGGCAGGACAGGGCAAGCCTGGGCTGGACACACCACCCTGGGTGACATGAGCATTATGACACTTTCTTACATAGCAATGTATTCAGTACGTGAGGAAGGAATTCAGTTTAAAGACACCACAAAAAAAACCAAAAAAATAAGATAATTTTGCAGGCAAATTTTGAATTCAGACTTTTCAGGGATGACAAATGGTAAAATGGACTTTATCAAATGTGGAAGATGAAAATTTCCAGACTTACTTCAATGCAGACTTTTCAATTTTTAAGTTCTTTCAATATCTGTTCATACAAACAATTAAAGGCTTAAATAAGAAAGAGGACTGGTGTGGCCACAGAAGGCAACAGCAGGGATGGGAAGTCAACAAGGTTGTGAGGAATTTTGAGGTGATCCTGGTTTCTTCTGGGGAGCAGAAACATGGATGCAACGTTTGGCAATGCCTCGTTCCCTTCTCTTCAGGAGATGCTCTGCCAGGTGGGGGCTGCTTGCCCGTGCCACAGACAGAAATTTGGTGATATAAATACACTTTACACTGATATTGAGAGCTTTGGGTAAGAAACTGAGTTTTGATTTGGAGGGAAGGTTGTCAAATAAGTACACAGTGTAAAATCAGCACTGAAGGAATGAACAAAAACAGGAATTAAGGAGAGGATGACCAAAAAAAGCCCTCAACAAAATGAGAGGGTGTGCTTAGCAAAGTGTAGTCTGGCAAGAGGGAAAGAGAAAAAGTATCTGAAATAAAACACTGCATAGAGCAGCTGGAGGCAGAGGTACCCAGCAGCACAGAACCAGAGTTATCCACAACTCCCAGTGTGTGGGGCAGAGAAGGTGAGGGTAAATACCAGACATGGAAAATCCTAAATACAAGGAACAGGAGAAGGTCTCTGGCAGTGACACAACTGAGAGGTGAGCTGAGCCTGCAGACCCAAGGGAGAGAGAGTATTTTGGGTTTTTTTTATCCATGAAAGCTTGGGCAGGACTAAAATCACATCAAAGCTGGAGTAAAGCAAGAGAGTTTGCACGAGAAGTTCTTCAAAGAATGAGACCCTGACCAAGCTGTGCCATTTGCTGGGCTGCACTGACATTAAAGGGAGGAATGAGGGTGAGTTCAGAGCAGCAAAATCCCCACGTTTGGGATGGTGGGAGCAGGGCTGAGAGCAGAGGATGGGAGTAGGATGATGGACAGTGGAAGGTGAGCTGAGGACAGAGACATTAACTGTCTCACTGGATCCTGTAGTTTTGGAATTTATACCTCTCTTCCTTTCAATTTGTGCTTATTGTGTCACGTGGCACATGAGGGTCTGTTCCTCACCAAAGCACTTTCACTGTACCTTCCTGTCTGATAAGAACTGCAGAACCTCCCTGTGCAGCGACAGCTCAAGATCTTGCAAGAAATATCAAGAAATGGGATTTGATTTATTAGGATGGAAGCAAATAGTTACATGTAACTGCATTACTGTATCACTACTCCTTTTTATTTTCAGTACACTGTGTTTTCAAATTGACATCTTTATCAGTTTTGAACGAGTCCATGCAAAGCCATTAGAGGTTATTAAAGTACAATTTCCCAAACTACCAGGAGGATGGCAAAATAAAAATCCAGGGCATGATCATGCTTCAGCCTCTTGGTGCCTCAGTGGGTACCAGTTTTTCCTCCCAGGGATCCTGAATTCCTTAATTAGTGCTTCAGGTGCTGAGTGATTTGGGTAGGCTTGTTATGCAATTAAAAAAGCATGAATTTAGCATGAGTGCTGCCCCTGGATCTTTCCTGTTTTTCCTAGATTTTTCTTACCATCCTTTCACTGTACTCTGGGTGCACTGCACTGATTTCCCCAGTTAAGCTCAGTTTCCTGAGTTGTGCTGCTGAAGAACAACTCAGGATCTCTTGCTTTGCTTTTCATTAAGAAATGGATTGCATTACTGACACTAGCAGAAAAACATTATTTTAGGAGCTTAAGATAAACCCACAGTACTCAAGTTGAAGTAAAAGACATTTTCATTTGTTGCTTCCTTAGGGCAAAGCCTCTAATTCTTTCCCATTTTGTGAATTCCTTGTATATAGATGTGAGGGGAGGACAGATGAGAACCTTTATCACAGCTTTCAAGAATTTTCCCTTTCCCTCTCAGGACTGAGTATTTCTGAGAACTTACACTTGCAGAGAGTGAATATTTTTCATTCAATGCTTAAAATTTTCAAGAGTAAACCGAATTCCTGTCAAATGTAGCATGGGATGGAGATGCTGGAAGCTTTTGTGGTTGTGTTTCACAGGCTCTGCAGAGATCAGGACTTTTGTGGAGAGCAGCTCCTCTGGGCTGTGTGGGATGGGAGCAAACAGTGCCTTTGTAGATTAAAGACAGAGATGAGATTGCTAATTTCTCTGCAGTCACCCTGTGCACCTCTCACTGTCTCTGAAGAAGGAAGGGATGGGACTGTGGTGATTTGTTAATGTTTTTTTATTAATTTTCCCCTGTGCAGCCTCACCTTGGGCTCTGACAGGTGCTGCTGTTTGCAGTTTCAGGGCTCCCAGCCCCACACCCCTTCACTGAGCTTGTCCTGGGCTGCAGTGCCAGCTGTCCCCAGCAGTGTGGATTCTGTCACAGCTGCTGAAATTGGGGCAGGGTGGGGAACCCTCAGGCCATGGCCCAGCTGTTAAAAACCAGCTGGGGCAGTTTCTTTATCTCCTCCAGGCACAGATCTTCTGCTCATGGCCACTGAGTGTCACTGGTAAAATTCCATCATCCCATTGGGAAATGCTCCATCCAGGGGAGGAGCCAAGCATCCCTACCTGGATACAATCTGGGATTTGGAACACCAAGCAGCCTTTGCCACTGCATTCCCAGAGGGAGACCAGGCCCATCCATCCCCACTGCACCTTCAGAGGGAACCAACACCTTTGTGCAGGATCCCTGCTCCAGCAGAGCCACCTCTGCCACTGCAGGAGGGCTGCAGCCACCATGGGATGGCACTGCCACCAACCCCTGACCCACAGGGGTCAGCTTGGATCCTGACTGTCAGTGGGTTTGGGTTTTTGTATCATTGTATTTTTATTTTAGTTCTCCTAATGCAGAACTGTTATTTATATCCCCATATCTTTGCCTGAGAGTCCCTTAATTTCAAAATTATAATAATTCTGAAGGAGGGGTTTTCAATTCTCCATTCCAAGGGAGGCTCCTGCCTTCCTTACAGACACCTGGCTTTAAACCAAGACAGAGCTAAACCAGCACATGAGAGATTTTTAGAGTATTTTCTCTTTCATTCACTTCAGCCAAATAAACTTTACTCATTAGACACTTCCTGAGAGGAAAACTCAATCACAAAATAGATTGGGGGTGAAAATGTAGATACTGAGCAAGATTTAATGGAAATTAAATATTTACAGGGAGTTGATAGCTCCACGGATTTCTCTGCCCAGAAATCCTCTCCTGGCTGGCTCCAGGCACAGGGGGAGTTTCCCCAAGGCAAATGAGAATATGGGGGTGTGTTTAAGTGCCTTGCTGGACTTCAGCCCTGCACACACTCTGCTTTCATTTCAGTTCCTTTTTTAGTGTTTATTTTTATGCAAGGATATGAATCTTCACAGGTTCATTGTGACACCAGCAAGAGATAATATCAGTCTGTAAGTATCAATCAATACCTACAAATTGAAATGAAGGCTGAGGTATTTTTTAATTTAGTAAATATTTAATAACTCCCCTAAAGATCCACTAAACTTCTTCAATTTGTAATAAATTACCTCCATAAGCAAATTTACTTTTTGGGCTAATGGGAACCAGTATGTTGATCAGTTTTGTGCCGAAAGTAAAATAAATTTGAAAGCTTATCTGAGTCCCTTTCAGCCACCTGAGTCCATGGATCTGCTTCAAGGGGAAATTAGTGCTGTGATGAGCTATTTTATTTAAATAAGCACTTATGAGACAGAAGGTGTGAGATGAGAGTAAAGTCTCTGCCCATGCTTGGGTGCCACTTTAAAACAGAGTTTCTTTACTTAGCCCCTTTGATGAAGACAGTAAATCACAATACTGAGAAATACTGTCCTTCTCTATCTATGCCTAATTTAATCAAAATAATTACCTTCAGGGAAACTATCATTAGTTCAATAATTTATTTCAAGCAATGACCAAAATATGAATTATTAATTTTCACAATTAATTGAAATACCAAAAATGTCAATTTTATTTTTTAAAAACAACACCACCACCAATAAACATACAACTAGGAATATGAAAATCAGAGTGTTACCAAAAAATCAGATATTTTAATACTGTAAGATCATGAGATAGTTCAAGGGACAAGATTTACAGTTATAAAACCTTAATGATGAAGATAAATAAATTAATATAAAATCCATGCAGTGATCTGCAGGACCTGAGAAAGGAAACACTGGGAGATTTTTTGGATTGGGCAGTTCAGGATTTGTTTCTTTGTCTTGTGGGGTTTCAGAGGGAGCTGGAAACTTAAAGAACCTTTTTTTTTTTTTTTTAATGCTTAAACATGTTCAAATATCATTTTTTCCCTTTAAGTACTGGATCCTTCCCTTGTTACTGAGTCCTAATTTTGCATATTCATAATTTTGAACAGTCTGAGTGTCAATAACTCCCCTGGGTTTTTCTTCCCTGGCAGTAATTGTCAAAACTTTCAAACTGTTTTAGGTCTAGACTTAATTCCACAAGTTTTCAGTGGAGCAAAGCCTTCCTTAATCACTTAGGCCCTGGGTAAATACTTTGTACATGCTCTAGACCACCTATGTTAAAATGAGTTTATTTAATGAGGCAGCCACATTAGAGTTCCAACAGGGGAGCCACAAAAAGAGGGTGAAACAATAATGAGATTTGGACTAGAATTTCTGCTGGGGAGCTCCCAGAAGCTGTGAAAAGAGAGAATTAATCCCTTTGGGGACAAACTGATGGATGGAGGGCAGAGTGACTGCAGAGGTCACAGTGCTCTGTGTCTGGATGGACAGAATGATGATAAATAAACCAGGTTTATCAAAAAGGAGGCAGAAGTTAGATGTGTTGTATTAGGGAGCAGAGATCCTGGAGGAGTGATGATTTATTTATTTATTGTACCCATTTCTGACTATCCTGAGCTGAAGGATTTTCTCTGATAAGCATCAGCATTGAAGCTTACTTTGAATCAAAGCTCAAATATGAAACAAAAAAGCTGAGAGAACATAAGAACTCAGTGTCAGCCTGGATGTTATCTTGTGTCTAAAATGAAGCTGTTGCCTGATTTGCTAAATTCAGTCTGCATTCTCCACGTTCACCTGTGCCAGCAGCAGAGTTGATAAATAATGCTAAAATTTTTAAAGATGTGTGACCTTGTCTCACTTGTTTTGACAGCAGTGAAAAGACGTGACTGCAGAGATTGTGCAGGTCTACTCAGCTGTGATTGCAAAACTCCCAATTTATACTGCTAAAGCTTAAAATAATTTGGTTTAAATCATCCTCAGGTAAGTGAATGAAGCAAAACACCTGTAGGATAGAACTGCACTTAAGCCTTGAGCCTGGAGTGCTTTCATTACAAATGCAATTAAAATTACCAGCATTATTCTTTTGATTGGGGAGGATCATTTCTACAGCCATAAAATATTGAAAACAGAGATGGGTAGAAGTTAAGAGGATAGTTATTGCAAAGGTGGTTTTTAATGTTTCAACACTTGTTTACTTATTTCTTATGAAAAGAAAAATTGAAATAAAAAGCTCTGAAATGCTAAAATCAACTTGGCGTGAAAAAACACTGGAATTTAATCAAAACAATGCTTTTAGAAAGATCAAATGATAATATAAAAATGAACTGTGAAGTATTTAGCGATATTAAAATCCCCTTTTATTTGAAACCCATGTCTGTGGCCTTTCCCCCATGAACCCAAAAGGGAATTCTGCTTTACAAGTTCTTACTGAAGTAACAATGCCTCATTTTTGGGGACTTTTTGTTTGGCATGGAACACATCCAACAGAAATAGCAACAGCATTTTGTTATTTTGAACCTATTATGGAGGACAGTGAGGGGAATGATTGACTGAACAAAATCTTTAAAGAAGATTTTACTTGAGGGTTGCAGCTCCTGCTGCTGGGAATGTTGGTGGGCAGAGGTTTCCCCTTCTCCTCCACCTCGAGACTGTGGTTGCCACAGATGTCTGCAATAGCTATGGCAAAAAATAGCTTTTTATCAAATATCCACAGCTTTTAATAAAATTAATGGGGTTGAAAACCCTCTGATTGCTGCATTTTCAGCAGAGTTTGTTTCCACAGGGTGCCTCTTTCCTGCTGTGCAATGCAATTGGAGCCTCTCACCTATCTCACGGTCCTCTAATTGTGCCTGTGCATTATTTACACATATCTGTGCTAAACCACTGTTTCCTAAAGGATTTCCAACACGAAATTCCACAAACCTGCCCGAGAATGAAAGGCAAAGGCTTGGAATATAGATTTTATAGCATTTTTACTGCACAGCTCCTGTGGCTTTTCAGACTCTGAGCCGGGGGAAAGTCTCCCTGCGTGCTGTGTGAGTGTGTCCCAGCTTCCATCTCCTCTGCTCCTTTATCTCAGCCACTGACTCATCCTGCAGTGCAACCAGAGGCAGCCCGTTTGCATCACCTAGCAGCTCATTATTTAGGACAAAGGAATTGCTGTTGGCATCTTAAAATACTGCACCGAGTCCTTCAGACTTTGTGTATGAGATATCAGGATTTTCCTTCCCACCACATCTCTTCGGTTTAAATCAGCTTAATATGTCCATGAAATCCCCCTGGCTCTCCTACTAATGTTATTTCTAACAATAGATGCTATTTTTTTGTTCTGCTGGTTTCGTAGCAGGGTGTGTGTTTGCAAATCTAAACCTTGTCTGGAGGAACATGTGAGTTTCTTATGGAAACTTCAAAGTTTCACCCCCTCTTAATATCTGCATAAAAATGGTTCTTTAAACTCCAGTCGAATTTACTTTATTTCTATTTCTCCTGGTTTTTTGAGTGTATGAAAAGTGTTTTTCTTACAAAATGCATCTTTTCCAAGTGGTTTTCCCTCGTTTTTGACAAGGTTTTGCACAGTCTGTTGATGGGTTTGTGATGCTGGTATCTGCAGGCTGTAATTCAAGGGGTCTCAGAACTAATCACTTTTCCAGATATTTTGCTTTCTTAATGCTGACACCGAACAGGAGAGGAGAGGCAGCAGAGGGGAGCCAAAAGGGACAGAGCAGTCAGCAGCAGATCTGTGATGTGTCCACACAACTCGATTTGTCCAGCGTGTTTCTACAGCACTTCAGAAATGTTCTGCTTTCAGATCTAGGCATCAGTATATTATTAAATAATATATTATTAAACAATATGTTATTAAATCCATCCTCAGGACGGGCTGCATTTTGCAGGGATTGGCTTTCAGGGTGTGCAGCTTCGTTTCAGGAGGGTTCTGCTGCAACACTGAGGTTTTTTTTTTCCTTTTTACCTGCCACTAACCCCCTGTGAGTGGCCCAGAAATGTTCTCTGAATCTGCATGTTTCTACCAAGGATGTTTTATTTCTTTATCTCTTAAATTCTCTTTTGGAACCATTGCCACAGGAGCCACTCCTGCTTTCTTATTAATAAAGAAAATTGGAGCAGGTTTTGATGTGTTTCTTCCCTAAGTTATGCTCTATGTCTGGAACAACCTGTGAAGATTCAGTTTAAATCTAATAAATTAGCTTGTTTAACATATCAGTGACAATTAAATAATCAGGAAAGAATGAGGTAAAACTTCTAACAAAATATTCTGCTTGATTTTTTAAAATGGCCTGGCCTGTGAATGAGGGGCAGAAAGGGATGTGTTAAAAATCTGCAGGGTTTTTTTCTATGTATTGCCTTCCCACAACCATTTAATTTAATAAATTAATTTTAAGCAATGTGAAATGATGATTCAAGTGGAAGTTTCCATTAAATCCTATCAAATTTTCTTCTGTTTTTGGCAAGAAACAACTGTGAAAGTAGAGTGAAACTGAGGCAGGGTTTTTTAGAGTCATTCTGTCTTCAATGACCAAATTTTGCCTATATTTCACCTGGTTTAACTTCTGTAATTTAAAAAATATAGTTAATCAATAGTTTTATAATTTTAAAAAAATTGATCATTTTCTGTTTTGTACTTTAAGTCTTCTTCATTCCTCTGCTCGTATGTTGCTGTCAACTGTATGCTCATACAGTTGTATGTCTGTAAAAAATAAACTAGAGTAACAATAAACTAGAAACTGCAATGGTAGAATAGAGAGTTAAAGTACAAATTCTGCTGATTTTTATCCAATCTGTCATTAATTCTCTCATTTGGAGGATTATTTTTATCTTTCAGGGTGCACTTTAGATGCAGTTTTTATTGTAAATTCACTGAAAGTAAAGGTAGTTTTAAGTAAATCAGTTTTCCCTTGACAGTCAGCAAGCTTCAGCATGAAAAGCTTTTTATTTGTGTTTGTGAATTTCTTTTTCCCCCCAGCCTCTTGTGTGAACAGGAGTCCTGGGGAAACCAGGTACTGAGGGCCCCTTGGAGACATTGTAAAATTGTAAAATCAACTACAATAATTATTTTTAATTACCTTAATGTACTTGTGAATGTGTTCATTTGAAGATCTTTATTGTTGTTTTTTTTTTTGAAATGGAGACTTTGGATAATCAGTTTGATGTCAACTTTTAGCTGCACTCCCAGTCTGTGATCACACCTCAGCCAAGAACCATTTTTTTGGATGTTGTTTTGGCTTTCTGTGCCCTCCTCCTTCCCTCTGTGCCAGGAATACAAAAGCTGTGATCAGACAAATAAGGATGGTTGTGAGTGAGGGGCACCTGGTGAAGGCAGTCTGGAAAACAAATCCATGAGGAATAACCCACAATTGGAGCTAGGCATTAAATTAACTGCTAATTAACTCCTTCCCTCTTTTGTGAACGGTGAGGAAAGGACTGATGCATGTTTTGCTGCTCCTGAAATATGAGTATGTGAACCAAAAATTCAGTATGACACTCCTGCTTCCACATTTGGGAAAACAGAACCAAAGAAAAGCCATTTTCCTGAGAGTGGTGTGAACAAACCCATCCTTTAAGCAGGCAGCAGCACAAGGGCTGAGCCACCTGCTTGGTAAGAACTGCAATTTCTGACCTGGGCTTTAAACGGTTTGCAAGGTAACACAGTTAATATCACATCACAAATGATGGTCTGCGAATGTTTTTGTGGATCTGCTGGAAATTTCATCTATTCTGGCTATGACACATTAGCTGCTCAGTAAAACAGAGCTGCAATCTCAATGTTTCTACAAAATAAAAGCCTGAAAATCCAGGCATTAGTGCTGTCACATTGAAGGCAGCATTTAATAGCTGTGGAAAGCTCAGCCCAAATCACTGTATTAACCTGGAGAAGCTGTATCTGTGTACACCTTACCCTCAGGATATGGATCCCATCCTCAGGATCCCAAAAATCATTACCAGGGAATGCACCATGGCTGGTCTGAGCAGCATCTCTTGAAACGAGTGAATATTTCTCTTTCTAATTGTGGGAACCAGGGCTTGTCTCTGACTGCCCTGGAGGCTCAGGGACCCTGGCAGGGGGCTCAGAGACCTTGGAACAGAGCCCAAAACACCTGAGATTTGGATTTTAGCCCGTGGGAATGATTGCCAACCTTAAAAGAAGAATTACAGGGCACAAGAGTTTAGATAGAGTGATAAGTTTGTCACAGGGTGTAAAAGTAGATTTTGGGTTTTAGTACAGGGGGGTGTGTGATGCCAAGATGGAGGAACCTCGTGGCTTTTTGGGTTCCTTCCTTCTTCTTCACCTTCTCCATTTCTGCTGTGATGGTGGCACAGGTGATTGGTTTAGAGTAGAGACAGACTGTGTGACATAGGGGATGGGTATTGGAAAGTAATTGTAAATAATGTAAATGTAGTTTTTAGTATAAAAGATAAACCCTGCCTCTCAGGAGGAGAGTTTGCCTCCTGCTGTCCTGCCAGAAAGACCTCAGGAGGGCAGAGAAAGAGTGTTATGGATAAGATAAAATAAACAACCTTGGAAGCAAGACCTGAAGAGTTTCAGCTTCTTTCATCTTGGGCTGGGGATAAAGGACTTTATTAGCTCGGGAAAATTTCTGCAAAAGCAGCAAACCTGACATCCTATCAGTCAATTTAGGATTTTCTGAAAACTCCAGCCCAGTTATTGGCAGGTTTTGGGTGTGTGCCTTTCTTGCAATGGTCTCCCTGGCCTTCCCCCTGGCAGGATTTCCTTGGGATGGATTTTGGGACACAGCACAGGTTCTGTCCCCCAGGTAAAGCTCCTGCCTCCAACAGCACCAATCTGCCCAGGCTGCTCCCCCTACATTTATAGCATAAAAGGGACTCTCCAACTCTGACTTGCCCTAAATGTGAAAATCACTCTTCTGACATAAAGAGTGGTGCTTTCCTCTGCAGTGTTTCAGGAAAAGTTTCAGTTTTTGATGAGGTAATTGTTGATTGAATGCCTGATTTGCAGGCTTTAAGCTGTTCACACCTCACACTGTGCTGCTCCTGTACCTGCAGGACATTCTGACTTTTCATTTAGGCTGCCACTGGAGTGCAGGTGCCTCTCAAAGAGTTAGATTCATTCTCTCACCCAAAAAACTTCACTTCAACAAAAATTTCCTGCCCATGGAATCCAAAAATATTGATAAAAATTTGTTATTTGACTCCATGAAGTTTTGTCAAATGACAAAATGTGATTTTACACGGTAAGGTAATGCTATCTTTTAAGTCTTTACTTGCCTTTTTTTTTCCCCAAGGGTACTGGTCTGTACTGCAATAAATAATAAGCAGTAATATCCACAGTTTAAGCAGGTGGTTATAAAATCAAATGATGCACAGAGGAGCAGTGACAGTGGGCAGTGCTCACTCTGCTGCTCTGCATTTCCTTTGCAAGTAAGATTAATATTAATAAATATTAATATTGCTTTTCTGTCATATTGCCGTTTTCTCCTTCCAAAAAAAAAAAAACAAACAAAAAAAAATCTTTGCAAAGCTGAGATTCAAGTCCAGTTAGAAATAGCAGGTTCAGCAGCAGGCAGGGTGATGCTGCCCCAGCCTGGTGCTGCACTTTGTGTCTGTCTGTCTGTCTGTCTGTCTGTCTGTCAGCAGAGCATGTAGCAATTCAAACAACAAAACGAGGGAATTTGCACACACACGTCTGTCTGTAACTTCCTTCCCAAAAGCCCCACACAGCTTCATCCTCCTCACCCTGAGAGGTGGTTTCAGATTTGCCTCGTTTTCATCAGAGTTTGATGTGGAGCCCTGGAAGGGACTGGGGAATTCTGCAAAATTCTGCAGCTTTTGGTGGCCTGGGGGAGCAAAGCAGGAACACAAAGGCAGAACGAAAAGATCTGTTCCTGCCAGCAATTTGCTTTTACCAGGGCTGGACTGTTCCACATCACACAAACTCTGAGCTCTGTGTACGAGGCCCCGGGGTGAATTTGCCACCCCTCTGGCCTGGGAGCTCCTTGGCTGGGAGATATTGCAGGGTTTGTGTGTTTAAAACACCCAGAGTGCTCCAGATGTGCCACAGCTGCCACGTGAGCTCATCTCAGTGCTCAAAATGATGCAGCACCACAGTGATGCAACAACCTAAAATATCAATAACCATCCGCTGTCAGAGATCCAGAGCTCTCGCAAAATGTGAAGGAAGCATGGAGAAATAGCTGCTGAAAACACAGATATTGGTTACTACTCCTAGAGAATGGGTTCTCCACACTATAATAACATAGTAATAATAATCTATCAAATCTGAGAAGCTTTCTATGTGCTGCAGGGTGCTACCACTCAAGCCAAGTGACTCAGATAACCAAATTGATCATGCTATTTTCTTTTCTTTTGTTTTTGTTTTTTCCCCTAGGGCTTTAATCAGAGCTATTTGTGAGCCTTTAGACTCATTACTGGAGAAAACACAAGGCTCTGCTGCTTCATTAATGAACTGAGGGCTGAGAGAACATCCAGTAATGGATTCCTGGAGACAGAGACACAAGATTTAAGGGTTAATTCCCTGCACAAACCCAGCACTGACTGAGACTCTGACAGGGAGCAGCAAACTGCTCTATTTTTATAACTCAACCTTTCCTTCTCTGCATCTGTTCATCAGCTCTATTTTATGCACACGTTATGGATGTTTATAAAGATATTCATGAGTGACCTTGGTGCTCACAATGCAAGATTTTTGGAGGCTGTTTTTATTCCTATTCCTTGCTGGTGATGCCTTCAGCTCCTGGGTGAGGCTCCCTGGTCCCTTTTTTTCCTCTCTGAGGTGTGGCTGTTGCTCCAATAGAGTGACTCAGCTAAGCTGAATTATTGACTTTTCTGCCTGAATTTGAATATTTTGCCTGTATATGGAACTAGAACACAGGACATTCTGTAAAAATATACAGACTCACCCAGAAATTCATGTTAATGACAGGTAAAGTTAGCTAATTACTTTCAAGTACTTTGCCAAATTCTGTCATAAATCAAGATTTCTTGCAAAGTGTAAGCCCCTGAGTTTTCCAGTCAGTCTCATTGCCTTATATTTAGTATTAATATTTATCCATGGATTTGGATATAGGAAGAAGCATCTTATGGAAAGCCCTCTGAGCCCTTGACAGAAAGTGAAACTTGCTGTGCATATTGGACAAATAGTTTTATTCTAGAAGGCCAAATTTTCAGCATTTAAATAAAAGATCTCCCTCAAAGCTTTCCTAGCTGGTGAAAAGGATGTTCTCTCACAGAATCTTAATTATCATTCAGGATTCCTGCTGTGGAAGAACCCCCTGTGTTTACACATCCAGTGCCTGTTTGGTGTTTTTGGAGGAGGCCCCTCTCTTTTCCCAGGGCTCTCCTGGAAGAGCTCCTGGCAGCTGTCAAAATTATTGATTTCCCTATTTGCTGGGGCAGGGAAATGAGCACAGCTCGGGCATCTCTCCCGGTCCTGGCAGATGGCAGAGGGAGAAGCTCACCTTTGGAACTGTGCCCCCAGAACAAAGAAAACTTCAGTGAAGTCAAATAAATGCATTTGCATGAGTGCTAAGACCTTGTTTTAAGAGAAAATCTTCTTTAAGTGCTATTAGCTTTGATTTCCCACCCTGTGACATTCCACATTTTCCCTCCATGCTCTGGTTTGACTTTCACTCACAAGCTGTAACTGTTACTCTGTGAAGGGACAGGTGAAAATTAAGGGTTTTTCATCCCAGACCGCTGCAAATTGCTTTGTGTTCAGCTCCAAAGGTGTGAAAGGGAAAAGCTGAGAGGGAACCACAGCCAAGCAAAGGTCAGTGACTGATGGTGGAAACCCCACACAGATAAGGTTTGAAGTGATCCATAACCTGTTTTATTATTTAAAAAAAGCTTTAATATTAATCCCTGTAAGCGGGAACAATGTAACTTAGTTTATGTATTTTATACAGTAGTTTTATTTGATTTCACACTGGAAATAATGGCACTTTTGTAAAGGATGAGAGGTGATTATTGCACCAGTTTTAAAAAGCCTTGTAGCATCATGAGTGCCAGATGCCTGAGATTACCTCTTGTTCTCTTTCAGATCTGTAAAAGAACCAGCATTAAACTCCAGACTCTAAAATCGCTCAGAGGAATCAAATGCTTAAAGCACAGTCAACCTTAGAGTAATTTGAACATATGACAAAATAACTACAACATATCAAAACTTTGAAATCTCCCTGATTTTCCGAGACATTTGAATTTTCATAAGGACCTGTTCTGTCCTGCACCTGCATCTTCCAGCCCTGCTGATCCCTAAGAGCATGCTGGAAAGGAGATTTCTTTCATTCATGGTGTCTGAGCACTTAATGAGACAGATAACTTTTGAAAACTGATGTGACAGTTTTTGGAGTAATTACAGCACATTAGCAACAACTGCTTTATGATTTCAGCTCCCAACCTCATATAAACATGTCACTGTGATGCAGCAGTCTTCATGACAACACCCAAATTCCCTGGGGAGATTGATGTCCGTGTTTTGTGTGGCTGTTTCCAGGTATTTTTAACTGGGAGCATGGTGAAGAGCAGCTTTTGGGGAGCACTCAGCCCTGGATTTTTTGTCCAGCTGATTATTGGTTGGGTTCCACACCCGAGAGTGGAATGGAACATGTGCTGGAGGTTGTGCTGCAGGATTGCTTGGGCTGTGATTAGTGCAGCAAGGCTGGGCTGGAACTGAGGCTCTCCCAGTTGTCTGGTGAAATTGGGCTCCTCTGGAATTGTGTGTTCTCTGATCAGGGGGCAGCTGAAGCAGCTGCACTGCTCCAGATGGTCACAGATTGATGGTGCTGCTGCCACGGGCGTGCTCCAGGGCACAAGTGAGGACAGAGGGCTTCACTCCATCAGAATTTACCACAGAAGAGTCTGTACAATGTTACATTTCCCTGGCTTGTACTGGAGCTATTCAGGTTAAACACAAGATGGAAATCACCTGCTAACAGCACATAGATTGCCATTTACTGTGAACTCCCTTGTACAGGATTTAGCCCAAAGTTATCAGCTCCAAGGGAAGGAGAATGTCCCTTCTCTTGATGCCTTCAGTTTTAGTTTTTGGATTTTTTAGATTCTGTGCTGTTTTGTTGGGTAGTTTGAGGTTTCATATTCAGTGTTGCTGAGCTCTCTTCACAGAGCAGGGAGACAAAACAATTCCTTCTCCACTTTGGCACCAAGGACAACTTCCAGGCCCAAGAGCAAAACCAACGGTGAAGGGAGAAGGAAAAACCAGGAGGATGGAGCTTCATAACCTGGAGCTGTAATTGGACAATGAACTCCAATCCATTGATGGAGCAGAACTTATCAAAGTGTGAGACCTCATGGCCAGGTGTCCATTTTGGGTTCACTCTGGGTGTGCCCAGCCGGGCTCTTGTACTGCCCAGGTGTGCCCAGTGAGGCCTTTTAATAAATCCCCAATTTATCCTTTTGCTCTGACTGGGCTCTGCTCCAGCTCAGCCTCCTGAAGGCAGCAGTTCTGGCACCCCAGATTGGATGGTGAGGAATCTGGAAACCCCCCTGGACCAGAGGAGCACCCAGCTCGTGCTCCCACCCTGCTGGCACCGAGGGGACCCAGGTGCGGTCCAGAAGGTGTCAGAGCCCAGGAACCCCCAGTTCAAACTGGTACAGAGAGGTGAATAATTGGATAAAAAGCCTTCCTCCGGGGACCTGTGAGGACACCCAAGCTTTAAGTTCCTGTAAAAGGAGAACCTGTGTGAGCTCTGTGTATTTGTAGAAAGAGAAGAAGATCTTTTGACTGCTCATTGAAAAACAGCTTCTCCTTTTCATGTGAGTTTAACGGGCAACATTTCCCATTTGCCTTGTTGCCCATTAAAATCATGTGAATTACACAATGCTAAATTTAAAAAATTTACTGTTCAGCTCTGTGCTTTCATCCCTTCAATCCTCTGCTTGTTTTGCAT
Source organism: Thryothorus ludovicianus (assembly GCA_013397245.1). Lineage (NCBI taxonomy): Eukaryota > Metazoa > Chordata > Aves > Passeriformes > Certhiidae > Thryothorus > Thryothorus ludovicianus. The sequence goes on from VZTB01018386.1 coordinate 107,476, forward strand.
GTTACACTTATCAGGTCTTCACACATGTGGCATTCAAAATTAATTTGTGGTAACTAAAGCAGCCAATTAATTAGGTAAATGTGCATTCATCTTAATCATTTGATTAGTCATTTTAAAAGAAAATTACAGTTTTATTGTGATGACCAAATTGGATTTAAATGTCATATTTGTTTGCTTCATTTCAGCTTGAATTGTGGTTTACAGTGCTTCATTCTTTTTTACAAGCAGCCAATGCTGGATTTATTTTGCAGTATAGAACTGGTCTCACATTTACCCATTCAATCAATTAGAATATGATTCAGAATGTTTGGATACTTTCACTCTAAATTCCATAACGTAAATAAAACATTTGCAAAAGAAAAATGCTAAAAACCCAGACCAAACCACATTTGTGTTGATTAAATTGATTATCTGTGATTTACCTGGCAGACTTCTTCATCATCAGGGGATGCTGATAGGCTGCTTAACCTCCTGCTTGGAGGATGAAAATGTTATTTTGTTGTGGAGTTTTGTAAGATCAGGAAAATCTTCAGGTTTGACAGGCTGAGAATCCCAGGCTGTGCAAGCACAGAAGTGCAGCTGGTGGAACTCGAGCCCCAGCTCTGTTCTTTTTTGTCTCCCATCCCTTTTCTCTAGCATTTTCACAGTATTCCTTGTTGTTTTTATTCTTTAGGTATCCAAGTGAAGCCCTAAATGATTCAACAAGCAGCAATCCATTAATGAGAGCCCTATGAGGAATTGATATTTTTCTGCTTGTTCGAAATCTCTGTTCTGCTGCCTGCGTCACATTCCAGTGTTACATTCATACACAGTTTATTTTTGTGGCTCAGAACATCTGCTCTTTGTTGCTTTTCATGATGGTGCTTCTCTTCCAGGCTGAGAAACGGCCAAGTTTTGTTTGTGGGATTCTCCCTACATGGCACCTGCAGTTTGCAAACAGCTTGTTCAAAAATATATGTATTTACTGCTCTGGGAGATGCTGAGAGTGTCTCACTGGTTGGGGTTTCTGCACCAGTCCATTTGCTGATTTTTCTGTAATGCAGAGCATGGAGGAAGAACAGCTCAGTGAGAGGAAAAGAAATAAATCAGCTTTTTCTAAGAGTAAAATAAAGGCAGAGGTCTCAAACTCAAAAGGGTACAAAACCAAGAAATATATGAAGTGACGGGGCAGAGCAGGTTTATTGCTGCATTCCTCCAGATGTACAATGCCAGTAAACGCTATTTATATATATTTTAATATATGTATATGGTCACACAAATTTCTGTGTAACACACCCCTCTTCTTTATCTATCCAGTTTGTCAGTTCATATGTGTAAAGGTTGTAATTTTTTAAAAGAAATTGCATTTAAAATTAATTATTTAGGCTTCTGTGGCTTGAGTTCTGAAATAGTTACAAGATTGCCTTCAGCCTTTACAGATTAGTTTGACTAAGAGTAGCAGTATTTTAGCTTTAAATACATTCTAAGAACTGCCTTATGTTCTTTTTTATTTCTATCAAGGTATTTAAAAAATAAAATAAAATTTAAAAAAATATTAACCATGATTGAAGCACAAAAAATACTGAACTAAAAAAAATCAGATAACTTCTTAATGGGAAATGGGAAGATAACTGCTACTGAATTTTATCACCTGTAATTATTTATCTGACCTGTCACTCACCTGGGTTGTCACCTGCCTGTTTCTGTTGCAGGTTGTTCTCATGTCACACACAGAATTTGTTTTGAACTCCCTCTCACATCTCAGCAAGAATTATTCATGAGAGTACAAAACCTCTCCTGCAGCAAGAATTCAGCCCTGTTCAAAGCTTGCAGAGGTAAAAGTCTAGTCACTAATGACTGATGATTTATAAAATAAATTATCATGGGGTTTCCAGATAAGATTTAATGGACTGCTGAGCACAGGGGATGTCTAATGCAGTGCAAGTTTTGTAGCTGTTCCTTCAGCAACACGAACATCACTCAGGAAATGACCACCTGACAGAAACCCAGTTCTGGATAATTGTGCTCCCTGATATTGTTCATCAGTCAGAGATGGGAGCTGGGCTGGGGGAGGATGGGGCTGACCCGGTGTCCTTTTGGAGCTGTGGGGGAGGCTGTCCCTCCCCCTGTGCCTATTCCTGTCACACCTTCAGATGGTGCAGCTGCTCCTCTGCCACCTTGGCCAAGCAAGAGCCAGGGAGAGCAGAAATAGAAAGCTGGCGTGGTTTTGCCTCAGGACCATTGCAGCAGCAGGAGAATTCACTGAAGTGTCTGATGAAATTCCCTGGAAGAGTCCACCTTAGGACACTTCATCCTTTCCTTTTCTTCTTTCCCTCTCAGTTTGTCAACACAACTAATTGCAAATAATTTGATCTCTTTCAGCCTTTTGATTTCAGTGGTAGGAAACAAAACTGGATTTCAGATTGTTGTTGTGTTCTCTCCTTTGATATTGAGCCTTCCTGTCATTTAACATGCCAGCAATTCAGTATTCCTATCAGACACAATTGTGTTGAATTGCCTCACAAATGTGCTGTGAGGGGTTCAAGCATCACAAACAGTAGTTTGGATTAAAAAAATGCCATTTATTCTTTTTGTGGCTCAGGTGAAGTGCTATTAAATTCATCGAGCTCCCTGTAATATCTACTGATACTCTTTCAACAAAGTTTTCCCTCACATTAACAACAGTGAGCTCTGCATTTTGGGTTGTTCTGCACTAAGTCCCAAGTTTTTGACACTTCCACCAAGTTCAGTCACCAGTTGCTTTGGTGCAGATTTGGGTTTAAGGTTGCTACAATAATCTACAAGATGTTTTAAAAATCATCTGACTCTGGCATTTGAGAATGAATGGATATTTTTAAAGATTTTTCTCAGCAGAGTGGTGAAAACGTAAAGAGGGAAATTAAAAATCAACCAACAATCAAACTCCACAAAAAAATCCCTGAGAAGTTGCTCATAGGGAAGGGCCAGTAGACTCAAAGTAAATAAAGTGTACAAAGTGGGAAATACCATTTATTTTATACAGCCATGACATCCTCAGAGTGCATGGGGTGAGTGAACGAGGCTCCTGCTACTCACCCAAACATCTAAGAATGAGAGAAACCATGGTGGGCAACTGTTCTGGAGAGTCTGATGGCCACGGTTCCAACCAGAACCAGTCCTTAAAACTGTGGCTGCAGAGTTAGGAGGGGTGGAATGAACAGCAACACACAAGAGGTGTCGGGAGGCTGTGGCTAAAAGCCACAATTCAAATAATTCAAATAAAGCAGCTCTTTTATCGTGTGCTTCACATCCTACAGGCAGATAGGTTCATTAAAGAGCACAATAAGCTAATTGGGCAAGAGGGCCAACACCTCTCTGGATAAACATCCTTCAGACCTTTGCATAAACAGCCAGTACCGTGCCTTGTGGTAGCTGAACAAACACCAGGCTCTAGGATCTGTTTGGATTCTTTTATCACGTTTTACCAGGCTAGGCCTGGGAACGCTACAACTGAATCTTTCTGAACACTCTGTGTTCTACCACGTTAAAACCTTACTTTTTTAAAAAAAGAAAATGTTGAGACTGCACAAGGAAATACCTTGAGCAGAAATCAGATTTCATCAATAAGATTTCTGCAGAAATACATAAACAGGGCCAGATGTTGTAACACTGACACCTAAGCAGGATAACCACTCTGTTAATCTTCTTCTGGATTTTGTTTTCTATCAATGGGACCTGGCACTCAGACTGCTCCCACCATTTCTGGTTGCCACGTGCATCCTGTGGCCACTCAAAGAGCACAGCTGACACTGGAGGTGGCTGTCAGCCCTGCAGAAAGAACCTGGCAAATCTGTTAATGTGCCCAGGAAAAGGGAGCACAGCTCATCCTGCCCTGGAGGAATTTGGCTCTGAGTGAGCCAAAGCACCCCAGACAGGAAACAGTGTGTCCAAAGAGGGGGTGTTTTTATATAATCACCCCTCAATATAAAACAGGAATTTAATAAATATTAAAATTTAATTTATCTGTAGATAGAATTTATCCCCCAGTGTGCCCATGGTGTTTAAATTGCAATTGTCGCCTATTAGCCCTGGGGTTTTATTTTATTTTGTCACTCTATGGTACATAAATAGTTCTAAATTCAGCCCTTCATTAAAGAATTTTGCACAGTTCCACCTTCCAACGTGTAAACTGCAAACTGTGGAAGTGTTAGTGCCCAGCATTTTATTAAAACTCTAACTTTAAAAGAACTTGTTGCATGGATTTACTGTGTTTATTATTAGAGCCCCTGTTACACTCAATATGGCCTGTAAAGATCAGCAGCAAAATGAGTTGTGATTGTGTGTATCTTGGATAAAAGGGTAAGGGCTGAGTTATGCGTTTTATTTTGCACACAGTGATTATTCCAAAACTCAGGGGAAAGAGGATTCAAATTACTCTTGAAGAAAGCCTAGTGGGAAAAGAACACATAAATCTCGTGGCAATGTAAAATTGCTTGAAGATACTCCCCTTCCTGAAAGGGATTTCTGACATTAACCAGTGTGGGGGGTCTGAAATAACAAGGTTTGATTAATATTTCAGGGGATGCAAGTGCGGCAGTGCCTGCTCCTGCTCGCAGCCACCGCCTCGGGACGGAGCTGCTGTCACTCCCTCGCATGCTGCAGTGCCCGAGGGATGCTCGGCATGGAGCTGTCCCGGGATGCTCGGGCTGGAGCTGTCCCGGGATGCTCGGGCTGGAGCTGTCCCGGGATGCTCGGCCTGGAGCTGTCCCGGGATGCTCGGCATGGAGCTGTCCCGGGATGCTCAGCATGGAGCTGTCCCGGGATGCTCAGCATGGAGCTGTCCCGGGATGCTCGGGCTGATGCTGGAGCTGTCCCAGGATGCTGAGGCTGGAGCTGTCCGGGGTTCGCGCTCCGGGCGCAGTGCCCTGAGCCAGCGTGGAGCTGTCCGCAGCACCGCTCCCCTCTCCAGCTCCATCCCCGCCGCAGCGTTGAGCACGGCGTGCTGCTGTCGCGGGGAGGGGGGGATCGTGGCCCTTGTTGTGCCGGCTGGACACACAGCTCCACTCCCGCGCTGCCTGTGGCCTATCCCCATCGCTGTCCCCATCCCTGTTCCTGTTCCTGCCCCTATCGCTGATCTCGTTCGCGTCCCCATCCCTGTCCCCATCCCCGTCCCAATCCCCATCCCCATCTCTGTCCCCTCCCTGTCCCCGTGCCCGGCCCCCATCACTGATCTCGTTCCCGGCCTCATCGCTGTCCCCATCCCTGTTCCTGTTCCTGCCCCTATCGCTGATCTCGTTCGCGTCCCCATCCCTGTCCCCATCCCCGTCCCAATCCCCATCCCCATCTCTGTCCCCTCCCTGTCCCCGTGCCCGGCCCCCATCACTGATCTCGTTCCCGGCCTCATCGCTGTCCCCATCCCTGTTCCTGTTCCTGCCCCCATCGCTGATCTCGTTCGCGGCCCCATCTCCATCCCCATCCCCATCTCCATCCCCATCCCCATCCCCATCCCCATCTCCATCCCCATCC
>VZTB01018390.1:0-31675 GCA_013397245.1 Thryothorus ludovicianus
TAATTTACATATATATTTTTAATAAGTTTTCCTCTTCCCTATGTTTGTGCAGTGGATAATACTGGATTTCCAAGGAGCAAACATACATGTTGCTGTGCCACTGTGCTTGTATGCACAAAATGACATGTTTTGCTCTCACAGTCAAGATACGATAGTAATTAATTCTAAGTGTGTTTGAGTTGACACTTATGATATTCTTTGAGTACTTTTTTCCCCCCATAAATGGATATCCTGCTTTTTCTTTTTATTTAGTAAAAAAAACGGAAAAGAGTACATCCATCTGGAAAAAATTGCTGAACCCAACTTGAACTATATTAGAAGAAAGAATATAAGAACTTTCAATCTGTAGCATAAACGTGAATCCCTTAAATAATTAAGCAATTGATAAGCGTTTTGTGTTTATACTTATGGTGTAGACTACTAGTGCTGGACAACACAACTTGTAGAATAAAAGTAAAAAGAGTAATAATAATATTTTCTATTCTTGCCTCTTGAAATGCCTTTCTAACTCAGCCTGTTTTGTCTTGGTTTAGCAATTTTCTTTTCATAAGTGAGATTATTTTTTATCAAAATTAATTAAAAGAAATTTTAGTAATAATAATTCAACTACCCAAGATGCAAGATAACTGGAATAATGAACTCAGCTTAATAAATTCTTGTGAGATCCTCTGCTGGTACCATCTTATAAGCAGAAATGCAGAACTAAAAAAGAAAAAAAAAAACAAATTAAGAAAAGTGTCACATAAATTTTTACAGACAAAAGGAAATGGCAAAAAATTTACCCAAAATTTAGCTGTGTTTGCCAGAAAAGAATAAGTATAATGGTTTTTGCAATATGTGCGGACGATCTGAAAATGTCCTGTTTGAATTAATTTGGAATAAAGTAAAAAGGTGACCTGAAGCAGAGGAGGCAAAAGAATCTGTTTTTAATGGAAAAAAGAACTTTCTATTAAAAAGAAATAAAAAATCTTGCAATGTTATATTCGGAGTTATTGCCACATAGATGTTGTGGTTCCATGATCTTGGTCTTTTCTGGCCAAGTCGTGGACTGCAGAATGAGACATGGGCCCTGTATGAAGTTTACAACTCATATTTTGAGACACCTGTTCTAGCCAGTAAAGATGAAAGCAAATGAAATATCAAAAATAATGCATCAAGATGACACTTCTCATAAACCAATATTCAGGTTTATTAGGAGTTTTGATCCAAAATGAACTTCAAAGTTTTGTATAATACTTTTTCTATCTCTTTCCACCTACAACATAAAACTTGTATCTAAAAGGCCCTAGAAATGAGCACAGGCTTGAGGAACTCCTTGGATACTTTTTCAGTAAAGCAGTGTCAATGCTTTCAAATTTCTACCCGAGACTTGGAAGTCTATGGAAGAGATACTCAGAAAACTCCACAGAGAGCATGAGCATGTTCTTGAAACACCTCAACTCTTCTTCACATGATGAGGTCATGACCAAGAAAAAAATGGCTCTGAGTCTTTCTTTAAGCAATACCTACAGCAGCTGGGCTTGGATGCCTGTTTCCTAGCTGCTTTAAACTGTTCCAGCAGTAAACCTCAGTTAACCCTGTTTGCAAGTAGAGTATCAAGGTAAAGGCTTTGTTTTAATTGGCAGTGCTGTCCAGGATGCAGAGAAGACAATGTGAATGGAACAGGAAGATGCAACAGACCCACCACAGAGAAGGTTACAGCTGCCTTGGCATTCACTACACTGCTTGCTGCTACTGCTGGCATTCTAAATATTTCCTCTAATTTTTTCCCTCTCTTTTATTTTGGAAAGAGTCTTTTGCAAATCTGAAATAGCTAATGAATAAGGACACCCACAAATATTTACTAGGGCTGATAAACAATGGAAAACTTAGTGAACAACCTCAGCTTATTTTTACAAAGATGAAAAGCTGTTCATGTTTGCCAGGTCTAGAAGCCTCAGGCCATCACCATTAAAATAGTAAAGGCATCATCAGAATGAAAAGGACTTGAAAATTGAGTTCTGGACCTTGTCTCCAGAGCAAAATGCACATTTAAAAAGCAGAAATATTGTTTTTAAACCACATTATTCAAGCAAACATGAATATCACAGGGTGGGCTTTTAGTGCATTTACCTAACATGCAAATACAAGCCTCTGGTTGAAGTAATTTCCAGAAAGACCTTTGGCTTTTTACCTGTGAAGATGACCAGAGAAGTAATACTATTGCTGTTTCTGGTATAGATAGTTTGCAAAAAAGCAGGTCTGCGCATAATTGTTCACAGCGTTGCAAAGATTTTCTAGAACCAGAGGGGATGCAGAAAAAAGTTTGAGATGAATTGCCATGCAAGGAGAAAAATAAACGGTGCAATATACTTAGACAACCAACCAGAAGACACAGAAACATTTTTAACTCGCATGGGGCATCTCCCGCTAGAAAAAATGCCCAATATTACTCTCATGAATCTGCCAGGGCCCTGCAGGATGAGGGGGCTGCCCATGGGGGTCTGTTGAGACAAGGCATGAGAGCCAGGACCTGCCCTGCCACCCCAGCAAGGTGCAGGCAGCTGGGGGCACTGGGACAGTCCCATCTTTGGGCATCAGGAACCTTCCTGGAGATGGGGACTGGCCGAGGCATGGACAAGATTTGGACTTGTCTCGGAAGGACTGAGTGAAACAGGGGACCAGGGCTGATAGACCTGGGGACTGACACAGGGTCCTGGGCTGTGGCCAACATGGGGGGAACCCCACAGTCTGGGCAGGGACATGACATACCACAGGACACAGACTTAATAATGAGAATGATCATCCCAAGTACAATCCTAGGAAGTAGGATATTCTCCATTTTTGTATTATTCAAATGAATCCTTTGTTATTTTTCCAGAAGATAAGACTTTGCTGGTGAAAACGTGTAAGCCAGGTCAGACAGCATGGCCTGCTGGTGTTGCATGATCTCATAGTCTGTGGATCTCCTCTCCACTTTCAGTTTAAACGTGGCTCCCATTCAGCCTAAATCAGGCCTTCCCTGCAACAGAAACAAATAAAAAGTATCTTATCTTGGTATCAAGTCTCTATGGACAGTTACCTATGTTCAATTAAATCAAAGTAAATTTTTGTTCATGTATTGGTTTATGTTTGAGCTTTAAGCTGAATTTAGGATATGTTCAGACATAGTCACAGACCAGAAAATGGTAAATTTATGCATAATATCTCCTAACACCATTTTTCCAGAGGTGTCAAGTAAAGACACTGTCACCTTTGTTTGGGTGCTTCATTTGAACAGTCTAATGAAGGAAATCATACAATAGCCCTTACCATCTTCGTGCAGGAGGTAGGTATTCCCTAAGCTGGGAGACAAACAGGGGAGCTTCCTCTTGACCACTTCATTGCAAGGCCAGGGCATAGTACAGCAGAAAAGACTTTTTCCAAATGAAACTCTTTTTTATATTGTGTAGGGTCCTCACTTGTCATGTGAGAGGACACAGTTTGTGTGCATTTCTGCCCAAACTGAGATAGAGAAATTATAGGCATTTGATGAAGCATTTTTTATGAAGCCAAATATGCTTGAGAGCTGGTAAGCACAATTACTGTACTGTAGCAAAGGTGCTGGCACTTGCCAGAAGCTGCTCTTCAATTGACTCCTGTGCTAGCAGATTGCCAACTGGATTAATGGGACCAGGAGCTGGAAGTCTTGGAAACTTTTTGGCCAGTCTTTTTGCAGCAATTAGTAAATCTGGAATTGCCACTGCCATTTGCACCATGGTAAATTGTTGTGTTACTACAAAACTTCTCCCACCTGCTAATATCTCTTTTAAAATGCCACAAAAGCTTCAGGATTTCCTTTGGGAGTTGTTAGGATTTGCATAATCATTTGACAACTTGAAAAATGGTAGAGAGATATTGGTAAATGGTAATAGGAGGAGTAAGAAAGGCTGTTGTTTAGAGGCTGGACTAGATAATCTTTTGAGGTTCCTTCTTTCCTAGGTATTCGATGTTTGTTTCTAAAGGAAAGCAGAAAATTCTTGGCAAAAGCCCGCAAATACCTGGGGTTGATGATGCATGAACAGATACACGGAATAGCTTAAAACCCCACAAACTTATGTTCTCTGCTGTCCTGGCACATATGGACCCTGAGGGAGAAAGCAAGTTTGAAAAATAGATTCTTGAAGATTGAGATTTTTGTAATTCACATGGTACCAGAGTAGACAGTTTAAATACCAAGTTTTTCCTTTGGCCCAAAGACTCTGATTAGCTACAAGTGAAAAGTTCATGTTGTTGCCCTTGGCATTTCTAGCTTGCACTGTCAACGTGGCATGAAAGGACACCTTCATCTGCTGTGCCTGGCAGCAACCAGGCTGCCCATTGCAACACAGGCAGGCTTGGAGGCAGCAGGGCTACAGATGGCCAGGCTTGTGCATTCGAGACCTGGAAAGTCACTTTCTGAAGCCCACTTGAAACAATGTAATGATGCAGAAGGCTTCAAAAGAATTTTCCTGATTTCCACATCTCAACAGTATGTGATGAGTCACCTAAACTTTTTTGGGTTTTTGTTTTGGTTTTTTTTTGGTTTTTTGTAAATAACCAGTTAGTAGCTTCTTTTGTTTGTGTGGGTTTTTCAAACAGCAAAATTGGGGGTTTGTTATTCTTGTATTATTTTTTAATATGGAAAATATCAATGTAAAATAAGCAGGAAAATAACTGGCATAGAATTTAAATGTAGTATCTGAAATTACTTACATCCCATTAAATGAAAGTGATTAGATTGCAGATTGTCTTCAAGGTTGATAGAATTGTGTGTATTTAGTGTCTGCAAGACTGGAAAAAACTGGAGGGAGACCATGTAATAACGTTCTCATTCTTAAAACATTACTGTGGGGAAAAGCATTACTGTGGGGAAAAAGTTTTTGTCTTCTTTAAGGAAAGGAACAGAAGTTATGAACTGAATCTCTAGCAGGGAAGATTCAGATTTAACACCACAAAAATCCCTCCATAAACAGATGCAGTGAAGTGCCTCGGATTGTAGAAGAACCTTATGTATAAGATGTTAATGAGCAGACTGAACATGTAGAGAAGAATCAGACATGCCTGATTCTCAACTGGGTGATGAGGTGAAGCAAACATCATCTCATGCTCCCTTTTCTCAGCTTTATCTACCATTTTATGAACCTTTTTTCTTCAGACTTTCAGACAGAGTTTGGCTTTTGAGGCAGGCTTAGTTTTTTATTTCCCCCCCGTCCCCCAAATATGCATATCCAGCTCCTCTCCTAGTCTCCAGGTCTGCAACTTTTAGCCTGTTGGTATAGGGTCTGATTCCACAATGGGATTGATGACTTTGTCTCCCAAATAACAATTAAATGTCATCATTGCAGAACTCTTCGAGATTTTGTATAAACAAAGGGCTTTTTATGCCCAATATTTTTTTCTCTTTCCCATTATAATGCTTCCATTAGAGTCTTACAGCAAATGGAACTGGTACTTTAGCTTCTCCTATATTCTTTTTTCCTCTGAGTGTACTTAGAAAATATTGTCTATAGTATCACCTGGCATTATATCTGTTTCAGAGCTCCTATCGGAAGATCTGAACCATCAGTAGTAATGACTATTTTTTTTTAACAAGGATACGTAGTGGTAGAACTAGGGGAATGGCCTTTAGCTGAAAGAGAGTAGTTTAGATTAGATGTTAGGAAGAAAGTCTTTACTGTGAGGGTGTGGAGACAGGTTGCCCAGAGAAGCTGTGGGTTCCTCATCCCTGAGAGTGTTCAAGGCCAGGTTGGATGGGACTTCGAGCAACCTGGTCTAGTGAAAATTGTCCCTGTCCATGGCAGAGGGGTTGGAGCCAGATGATCTTTAAGGTCTCCTTTCAACACAAACTATTCTATGATTCTATGATGGGAAAATTTTAGGGAAAACCAAGTTCCTAGTTCTTCACAACAGATTTTATAATTACAGTCATTTTACTTGCATTGTACTTTACTTATCTGGTCAGACAAAATATTTCATTGTGCTTCCCTGCCCCACCCTAAAAAAACAAACCCTAAACTAAACTAACCAATCAAAAAATTCCAAAACCACAAGCCTTCCCTGACCCCCCTTCCCAAAACCCCAACAAAAAATGAAACCCTAAACAAACCAAGCAAAAAATCATCCCACTCTCCCTCTACCCCAAAAAGCCACCCTTGAATACATTCAGGATAAAAATGGTAATGTCTTCTCTTTATTTCCCCTTTCTTTACCCAATCTTAATTTTCCAGAGGGTAGTTTAATTTGTTTTTTGGGAACTTGTCCACATCAGCAAATTTTCCTGGGAAAATTTTATTCAAGATTAGAGAAACTGTGCCAGCATTGCGACTTTAAACAAAATAAGTCTCTCTTTTAGCCAACTTAATTTTGATTGTGAAGCAGCAAGGGGCAGAATTCTCCTTGGCTTGGGAACAGCCAAGTCTCTTACCCAAAGATTATGGTGAATGAATCAGGTTCCTTCATTTCACTCCTCATCATCATCCCCAAGCCTTCCCTCTTGAGAGTATCTACATGTACATATTGGTATTCATGGGCTGTTAAAGAAATATATGAAGATAAAGGACTCGGGAAAGTTTTGATGCCTGCAGATGACATAAACCTACTCCGTTTATGGAGTTTATAGTATAAAAACTGATGGGCTTTGCCATGATTTTTATGTGGTTCATAAGAATTTCCACCCTCCTCCTCACCTTCTAATCTGAACCCTGGATGACTGTTTATCTGACAAAGCTTCCTTCTCCTGTGGTCATCTGAAAAATGGCATTTTGACATTTTCTGCTCTGGTATAATTAAAGAGGTGCCATAGATAAATAAGGTATGAACCAGACTACCAGAAACTATAGGTGCTGACTTCTAATACTTCAATTAATATCTCACTTGAACAACCCCTTAAAATTTCTCTTCCCAGTGATGGCTTTGGGTACTGCCAGCCACCTTTCCCCATCATAAACTGCTTATCTACTTCTGGTATTATCATAAATTGTAACTAAATATTCCTCTTCCTCTTTACCTTTTCTTCACCTTATTTTCCTCTAACTTGTGCCTCCTCAAAATTTACTACCCATTTCCTCTTATCTTACCCTCCTATTTTCAGCAAGACTTTAAGTTTTCCAGTGCTAAAAGACAGGATACTAATTCAGCATTACTTGCATGCCTAAGTGATTTGCACATTAGCAGACATAGAAGAGAACTTTGGAAGAAATGCAAGCCCATGGAAGACAATAACTGCTTTGGTGTTGATTTCAATGTAGTGTTATTTAAATTAGTGTTGTTTATCCAAAACATGTTCACTTCCCTCTTATCTTTTAAGTGATATCTCTTCTTAGGGATAGATAATCTTACATTATCTATGTTGGTCTCTGAAAGTTCTTTTTATCATGATACACTGATATCATGATATGATAGTTCCCATGAGGGAACTATTTTATGTTCATGATATATAAGATAGTTCACTCTCTTCCTTTCAGATTTTCCTTTTCTGGCTTCACATGGTAGTTTTTCAGCACAATATATTCCAGTCTTTTAATAGAATTATATTCTTTCATTGCATTTCCCTGAATAGTTCTGGTCCCATCACAAAAGATGTTATTTTTTATGACTTCAAAGACAAAAGATGTCTCGGGGTGAAGAAAATGTACCTTTGTTCCAAAACATACATGCAAGCTATTGTTCTTCCAGTTTTAAATACAGGTTCTGCATTACACAACATCACTTCTTTGATGAATTCAGCATGCACCTGTCTGTAAAATCTGTTTCTTGACATTTATACACAAAAAATGAGTGAATTAACATAAAAGCAGTATCTACATAAAATGATAGTGGAAGGATCATCTGCTGGGTAAGGAGAGGGCATGTTGTTTTCCTTCTTTCCTCTCTAATTTCTGTGGTGGCCTGTATCTTTCAGAAACCATCTCTGTAAGTACATCAATTACAGGAAACTGTGGATGGAGGTGATGTGGGTCCCAGTGGTTCACATCGTAGAGACAAACATATACACATCAAGTGTTATATACTAGGGTTTTTTAGACCAGGTTAAATTCTTTTCCTCCTCTTCTGCATTTATTATTATCTGGTCTTTGACATGAGTTGACCTACACTGCATGATCTGTGAATGCTTTTGTTTATTCCTGGCTCCCAGCCACCTTTGTTTTGTTTCAAGGTAGCATTGAAACAGGAATGATGAGATAAGCAGAGTTAAGAAGCACCTTGCTCCCTCCCAACACCCCTGTATCATAATAGAAACAATTGCAGTACTCTCAGAACATTTGGCTGGGCTGTTACCAAAAGAAGATTTTATAATACGGACTGTCATGTCATATCACAATATTTTCCCTGTAGAAACTTTAAACCACTTCCTATGTCTAAGCACATTTTTGTGAAATGGGAAGATTGAGAAATAAAGTCCAAGGCTGAAGAACAAATTAGCCAAAGTAGCAAGAGCAAGACAGACTCAGTGAGAATAGACCACATATTTCCTGAAACAGTAGGAACTGTTCTTGTGCACAGCTTCAGGACTGGTTTAAGCTTCAGAACTGGTTTAGTTACTTTGGTGGTGTTGATCTATGCTGTTTCCTATTATGGATGTGCATCTCTCTGACTCTTGTTATAATCTTATATGTTTAGGTTCAATAATAAAAACTGAGAAGTGACATTTGTATCTCAATATCAATTCCATGTAGTCACAGCTTAATAGTTGTTTTAATAAATATAGCATATTTTTAATTATTTTGATACTTTCATAGACAATTAGCTGTTAAAAAGCAAATAAACAAAGACGTTTGCAATCTGTCTTGGATTTTCATCAATAAACCACTTCTTTCTACTCACATCTCTTGCACATTACAAAATAAGTCTTTAAATGCTTTTTTTCACTGAGGAATGTGACCAGAGGCTCCACTTCAGCAGCATCCAAATGATTGTGGAATAAAGAGGCTTTTATTTCAGAACAACATTTCTAATGGAAATTATTCCGGAATAGGTTATCTATTTGATTCACTTTTGTCATACAAACTCTAGACTGATTTAGTTGAATCAGTATTCAGACTTTATGTGGGACAACCCTTTGACTTCTATTCTCAAAATGTAATGTACTTTGACAAAAAAATGTAAAATTAACTGACTGGATTAGATTGGCCAGGAGATTTTAGTGCTTGTATTTTTCATCTTTAATTTATTCTAACAGATTTCCTATTTGTAATTAAGACATAAATTAACCAGTTCTGAAAATATGTTTTAATTTAAGAGTAAATACAAATGCATTAAGCAGAAATGTATAACTACCCTTTTTCTTGCTTGGTAATCAGTTTTGCTTTTGCCTGGGTGATTCAGGAATCCTGTGGGATAACCTTTAGAAAACATGATCGGTGAATTCTCTTTCTTAGTGACTATGTTAGCTCCAGAGGTGTGCTTAGGAGAATAAACAGCTCAGCTTTTCCAGACCTTCAAATCTGACTTTGTGCTTTAGGCAAATGGTCATGCAGGCATTTATTTTATTAGACCTTGTTTATCTATTATTAACTGTTAGCTATAGTTGAGCACAGGACTGTGGTTTTGGTCTGATGCTTTGTTGTTTTTTAATATAAACATCATGCTTTTGAACATCATGCTTTGCCTTCTGTGGACTGGGGATACAGAGGAAAATTAAACAGAATGAAAAATCAAAACAAAGAAACCACACCAATGAACAAATAAATAATGAAACACGTGACGTTTTCTGTATGGAGCTAGCAGCAGACAAGTTCATTAATTAAATCATCCAAGATGAAATGTAATGGATAATAAAAATTAGGCTAGTAGTAGTTTCTCACGTTATTTTGCTTCTTTTACTTTAAGTAGTTAAGTATTCTCAGGCTCTCTTTCTTTAGATGACTTTTTGAATATAACATTCCAAATGACATGAAGTTAACTTTGGATAACAAGCCTGGATCAGGCCATGATTCAGACATCCCTCCTAAATCTGACTCTAAGGAGAACAAAAACTTCTGCTGAGCCTTTATCTACCAGGTATTTCATAAGGTCCAGAACATCAAGCACTGTACTGGAGCAAAGTTTATGCCAAGTTAAGAATTACTGTCCCTCAGGTATCTCCATAGTACTGGCCACTGAGAGTTAAATACCAGTAGCAACAACCACCTATCCTGGAGGCTTGCTCAGAAGCAGTGGGTGTGCAAGATTTCCACATCACTTGCCAACCAAAACATGAAGGAAAATGTGTCCACTTGTATGGTTAGGAGAAGGGGAGAATCTAAACCAGTCTGGAAAAAAAGCAAACAGAAAATATCATTAATCAGGGTGAACTGGGCGTTACTATGGGCAAGTTGTGCTTACCCGATGGCTGAATGGCTGAAGGCAGTGAGAAATTTGGGTTCAGTGGGCAGATAATTCAGGTTGAAAGCTATAGGGTTTTCATACCTTATCCCTAAGATTATTTTTTTCCTAAAACAATAGTAGTTATTGATGTTTGGAGACATTTGACACATGCAAAGAGTACTCTTTTGTAAGAGAACATCATGTTACATGAAGACCTATGAGAAGCAAGAATCCCTAAAATTTTAAGGAAAAAAAAAAGTGTTTTTCAGACCTGTGTTGCAGACGCAAAAGGGTTAGATTCTTCAGAAGTTTCACATAAGGATACAGTTCTTCAGATGAATACCTAATCTTTTATTCTCATCTATGTAGGAGTTTTGACAGCCATCTTTCCTCATTTTTTCTGGGATCTGGTATTTGCTCTAGCATGGAAAAAGTCAGAAATTCTGGAGGAATTATTGCTGGACCTCAGAGGTTCATGAAGATAGACACCAGCTGCTGGACTTCAACAGCTGGTGCCTGAGGAATATGTTTTCCCCTTGAGTCTCTGTCCCTCTAGGAGATTCTCTCAGTGTTTCTGCAACTCTTTTGAGCCTCTGTGTGGCCTCTCAGTCTATGCAGCGCATGCACACACATACATGCACACATGTAAAGAATACACCAGGGATAGGTCAGCATCACCTTGGCCAGACTCATAGTCTGTGCAGGGAGAGGTTTAAACAAACCCTCCAGCACACACAGGATCTTGCAGGCCTGAGCATGCTAATCAGGTTACCGTGCCAGTAGGGGTGCTTGGCAAACTATCTGCAGCCTGTCTGCAAGAAGAAGGAAGAGCACCATGATAAAAGGAACTCTTAATTTCTTTGCTAGCATTACCACTTTTTGCCCTGCTACCAGATCAGTTCCTCAGCGCCTACATGGACTGAATTCAAATGCCTGTGGACAGATGTTTCTTTGTCCAGCTGAGTATGAGTTTTGAGGACTTGTAGGAACTTCCCCCATTATGCAATGGATCCCTTCAGGCAGGAGCCTTGAAAATTGTCTGCCTTTCTTTCAAAGGGTCACTGCAAGGTGATTGTTGTGAAGTCCCTCTAGCCACTTCCAACTTGCAGAGAAGATAGTGGTTCTTTGAATCTTCCTCAGATTCTCCCTGTAGCTGGGAGAATGCAATTTAGGGAGTCGAGTTCAGTTATGTATCTTTTGTGACAACATGTAGAAAGAGGGAACCCATGCTAAAACATTTCCAATTTTTAGCAGTTTTATATTTGCATTATTAGTGCAGAGGTTTACAAAACAGCAGTTTGCCTGTCAGTTCGATTCTTTCTGAGACTTTAGAGCCTTTCTTGTGCTCTCTGTGTATTTTTCTTCTTAATGGTTTCTTCATGTTGTTGTTATTGTTACGTTGGCTCAAAGGTAATTTTTCCTGGCAACACAACCTTTTATTTGAGGTCTTATACTATTGTTACTTTTTGAAAGGATTTTCCATTCTGCCTGGTAATTCCAATCTTTTTCAAATTTTTTTTTGTTTTGTTTCATCAAGCAAAATCATTCTGTTGTGGCTAACTTTCCAGACTGTTATACCAAGAAAAAAACAAACCTATATATGTATAAATGTATGATGGATGGATGGATGTGTATAATATATATATATATAAGATACATATACCGATATGTATGTGACACATGTAGATGCAGCATATATGAAAACCACTGACAACTGGGCTAGGGAAGTATCAAGGGAAAGGTGACCAGCAGCTGATTTTGTACAGGCCATAAAAATTACTGCCTCTGCTCCATTATTTCACAGTCGTGTTGACAGCATGGCTGTAAATACCCTGTATCTTATTTCAGCCAGGGACAAGCAAAGAGCAGCTATGTACATCTCCTAAACCAGAACAGTTCATTTTCCTTGAAAAGGATACTCCTTGTTGAAACAGCTCAGAGGAAGAGTAAGATGTGGCAGTAACATCAAGCTGGGAATATGTGGTATGGGAAGTGCTGAAGAGGAAGTGGAGTGAGTGGAGTGAACGGACAGCTGTGAATGGGATAAGCTGACCCATGTAGTTATAAAGATGTAGTCAGATGTTGAAGGATGCCCATAACCAAATTATCCTATATGTAGTACTGGGCAAAGAAACATGGGACAACTAGAGACCACTGCGAAAGTGTGAGACAAAGCTGACTCTTCTTCCTTTTTCATGGGAAATGGGTCAGTATTAATGTTTTCAAGTTCTAGAAAAGATTACAATTTAAGTACTTTAATAAGAGCCTAGATTTTCCCTGGAGTCTGAGCCACCAGGCTCCCATTGAAAACCCTTGCCAAGACTAAATGGACTTTTTTTTGCCAGACTGAGCACTCAGACACTGCAATGACAATTGGAAGAGATCCTAATAACTTTGGTGTGGGGCAAAGGCGGGGAATGAGTTTTTATTTTAGAAATCACTATTTAGTATCTCTTTGAAAAAACAAACCGTATCTACTACTTACCCTAAATTACATAAATCTAATTGATGATCCATCCCCATCCACCTTGCACTCAGCCCTGGGTGGCTTTTCTATTCTCAAAAGGCTGAAAGGTGTTTATGAGGACAGCTTTCAAATTCCAGTAGATCTTTTACCTCTCACTTTCCGTGTCACTTCAGAAATACTTGAATGCTGTTATAAGTAGGGTAATAAGAATAATATTCCTCATTTATGCACTGACTTAGCTGGAAGCATTAAAGATCCCAATAAAATCTTTATGACTTCTCATGTATTAGCTTACTAATTAGTGGGAAGAATCAGTGCCTAAGAGTAAGGGATGGCATAACTCATATTCCTCCACTTTTAATGTCTGTACTTGTTTTCTTTCACAGGTAAGTTATTGATAAAAACCCCTCAAAATTAATTCATGACTACTGAATAAAAGCAATTCATAAATTGGTCTATAGGATGTACAGAATGAAATTATTATGAGTGTAATGGATTTTATGGTAGATTGAAGGCAGAAGCTATGACTTCACATCTGCCTAGCTCTTCAAAGCTCCCCCAATACACTGGAGAAGAGCACATCAGTCTCAGGTTGCCTGGGATTTATTCCTGTCTAGACTCCTGATTTTTCATTTTTTACTCTTGCATCATGGTGTACATTGGTTTCCTACATTTTAAAAAAAGGTGAAGATATGTCTCTTTTTTTAAAGGCCATTCAGGATGCACTACTGGAAAGCATCCTTTAAGAATGAGGCATTATTTCTGAGTCCCAGTCATGTGATGGTAATTGCAGGACTGGGATTACAGATACTTTATTGGGTATTTAAATATCATAAAATCCTGAACTGGTCCTGACTGCTCCTGCCCTTATCTGCAAATAGATTCTGACTCTATTTGCAAGGATTAGTATTGCCTCTGTGGGATTGGACCCACTTTCAGCAAGGCCAGGCACTACCCACAAAATAACTGATTATTAGACATCTGCATGCTGACTTGCTGTCTTGTGATATATTATTAGAGGCTGGTGCTTAAGGGAGGGGTGCAGTGTACAAACAACATTTAACCAGCATTTCTGATATTGCCCTGTATATCTCACAGGGCCAACGCTAATAGTTTGATCATAGATCATAGGTTCTTTGTGTTTGTTAGAGCATTGGGGAATGCAACTCTGCGATTGTAGTAAAATTGTTGCTGTCAGCCTTCAAATCTGTGAGTTAATTTGCCTTATTGCTTGCAAATAAAATCTTATTAATAAATGAGTTTAAAAGATCAGAAGCTGGGAACATTGATCCTATCCCACTGCCTAGATTGTTCCATCTGGACTTAGAAAAGCTTGGAACTATTCCAGGCTGTCCCAAGTAGCCTCCGTGATTTCAAGCCCTTCACTCAAGTTTCAGAGATATGAAAGCACCTAATACCTGCTGGAATCCAGCAAAGAATGTGACATCTAATCCAGGTGTAAAATCTGGGCTTTGTTTCTGTGGTGCAATTCCTTTTCTGCTAAGTGAGGGTTGCTGATCATTCACGTCTCACACAGTTTGGGAGGGGTTGAGGTATGAAGCCTAATTGTGCAGGAATCCTCTGGGGATTAAAATTAGATGCAATGTGTAGAAATCCAAAATTTATTAACTTGGCAAAAATGTGTTCACTAGTATATACTTGTAAATGTGAGGGTCTCTGTCAGTATATGCTGGTAAATGTGAGAGTCACTGTCTCCAGGGTGAGGAACACTCATGTGAGAAGACAAAGCTCCCATGTTTCCTCAAGCACAGCCTTTTTCTGCAAGTGTTTCTGCATGTGAGGGAGTGGGAGATGTCCCAGGTCTTGTGTTGGACAACAAGTCAGGGTCAATCAGATCCAAATCTTGGCTCACAGGCATTCTTTTTCTTGACATTTTCATGTGTTTTTCTTTACAAGCAGTATATTAGATATCAACCCTCTTTTTGCTGTTTTCATTTTATGGGCAGTGAAAGATATGGCTCCCCTCCATTTTCAATTCCACAAAACTGTAACCAAAACCAAGGACAAGTATGTCTTCCGCTCTAGTATGATGTATTGTGTATCATATCATTATCTTTGGGGTTTTGCTAGCTAGCAAAATAATAATAATACTTAGCACTGACATAGCAATTACCTCTCATAGCCCTTTGTAACCATTGCCTAGCTCCATGGTTCCCAAACTCTGATGCATGCCCTGGGAGTGGTTGCACAGAGCTGTTGCCACAGGCTGGTGAACTCCTGAGTTTACCACCGGTGCACTGCTCTAAAGACAGCTACAAACGCCCTCAATTTGGTGATGTAGAGTAGCAGACAGAAACCCTGGTACACAAAACAAGCTGGGGCCACCAGCCAATTTGCATGAAGTTGGTAAATTGGTACCTGGACCTAGAACAGTTTGTGCTTATACACAGTGAAAAGGCAAATTGGTTCTCAAAGGAACAAGTGTTCCAGTGGCTTCAGTGATGTCTTGTGACTAGGAAAGTGAGGAGAAATAGTCTCTAAGACAGCATGAAGGAAGGCTTTCATTGCTGATTCTGTCTTCAGAAGAAATTGGAATAAGAAAAAATGTATTAAATCTAGAAAAGTAATTTCATGCAAATGCAAAGGTTTTTGCATGAGATTACCAGAAATCAATTTTTAAAGGCCTTACAGCTGTAAAAATGACTACTTAGATTTCTGCATATCCATCTGGAACATGGACTCCAAACTGGGCCTTCCTGACATCAGTCTATACAAACAATCAGAGCATAGTTTCTCATAGTCACTCCCACCTAAACATCTCAGTTTTTTATCTAAGTGGAAGAACTTCAGCATCCTGGGATATAGCCTCTTTGCTAACACATCACAAACCTTAGTTGAAAAAATATCTCTGTTCTTGATCACAGAACCCAAAAAGATGAACCTGAGTCTCCTTAACTGCAGCTGTATAAAGAAGGAAGGGAGAGCACAGCCATTCTGTTCCTCAGTTTTCCTGTGGCTTATATCTTTGGCTTTTGCTAAGTGTGCCCAGAAGCAAAATGATTTTGGATCCAGAGGAAATAAACAACATATGGGGATAATATTTTTCTTCTGTTCTTCCCAGATAGCTAAAATTCCCCAAAGAAACAAAGAAAAACATTATCCCCAAAAATGTTTAATTTTTATTTGACTGCACCAAATTTCTGTAGAGCATGGAACTATATCCAAGTAGCAGAAGACATCATATAGGGTTGGTGACATTTTGATTTCCATCAAATGTGCTTTCCACTCTTCAGAAGGAACACAAAGATTCATCAAGCAGGCATAGGCAAGGATGGGCACAAGCTTATGAACTTTGATTATCTGTGCTGAGAAATTGTCCTAGCAATTCCTGGGATGTAACAAGGCACAGTCAGGAGCACACACAGGCCTGCAATCATTCACAATACTCAGGCTGGATTTGGCCAGCCTATTTCATGAAGTATAGGAATGGTTAGTCTAACCTACCTGCTCTCAGGGCCAAAGAATGGGCCCTAGCTGTTTTTAAAATTTCAATGCACATGTAAGTATACAGGTTTTGTGAGTCCAGGGAAGAGGAGGATCCTCAAATCTCTGTCATCTAGCTGTGTCAAAACATTTCAAACCAGGTTGTGCCAAACCAGGCAAGGCTTTGGACAAAAGGCTGAATTACGCCTCCAAATTCTGTAAGCACAAATCTAATCAAGAAATTTAAATCAGTAGGGTGAAAAAAGTGTATGAAATTAAGACTTCAGCTGTGAATTCCAACAAATATTAGGAAGGGATGTATTCAGGAATACTGTTATGCATGTGTCTTTGAAATTCATTCTTTTCCACACAGTCCTTGATGGTTTTCAGCAACTGCTGCATGGTACAAGTATAACCTAGGGATTAAGGAAAAATTGTGTCTAATTGGTATTCAAGAGAAATTAGTCCCAAAACTTTTTTAGTCTTGAAGATGCAAAATTTTTCCAGAGATCATCTTTTTGTGGCAGTTCACTGAGGGCCACGTGAAACTTGTTCATTTTTTTGCAATCCTAAATATTTTCTGTAGGCAACTGCTCTCTAATTAACACTCTGAGATGCAAACTCTCAGAGTTTTGCCACAAAGCAGGCAAATTTCCCTTGGCACATACGAACATACACATTTGCATTGTTCTTGCACTAAAAAATATTACTTTACCTTGCAATATGAAGTAATCTTTCAATACTCTTGTTTTATATCTTCAAGTTGAAAAGAATAATGCAACATTGAACTACAAAATTAAGCTGAAATTCTCAAGAGAAAAGGATGTTTTGTGAGGTTATTAATCCTTCCTGTTTCCACTCTGTCCAAAAATACCACAATTTCTGTTTTGGTCACGGCATTTCAGCACTTCTTCCTCAGCCAAAAGCTCAAAATACTCAAGTGCAAGTAAAGGAAATAATCATGAGTGATCTCAAACTTGCATTCTCCCTTCCCTTCTACCTCTGCTTCAGCTTTTTGTACTGAAGCTACTCCTCTCCCATCTCCTTTTTATTTGACAAAAGAATAACTTTTTAGTTGCAAATTAAATTTGATCCAGTAGTTCTAAACTTTTATGCTTTTGAAGGGAGGAGATATTGAAAACTGTAATTATTTGTGTGAAATAAAATAAAGCCTGTTTTGCATAAAAAAACATTTTGGAAAATAAAAATTTAACAGAAATATTTTGATAGCTGATATTTAAGTTTATTCTAGAAAATATGCATACATGTGATTAGCTCAAACCAGAAATACTTTTCAATGCCTTCCTACAGTAGAAAGTCATTCAGTAGAGATATTTTCAGAAATAATTTTTAGCAGATATGAGATTGTAGTGACTAAGTGCCATGGAGCATGAAGAATGGGGCAAATGTAAGGCTGAGATGTGCAGTTGGATGATTCTTTTTATCTTCAGCTGGACTTTAGGTTGTAACAATTAAAAGCCTTATAAATTTAAACTATCTAATTAAAGTCTTACAACCTTGAAGTCTGGTACTTTTTAATAGTGATATTAGGGGCTCAGCAGCTTCTAAGAATGAACTTTTCTATGCGGACAAATTCGCTTTAGTTGTCTAATGCTCTTGGTAGGCATGAAATGACTTTTTGTAACATCTGTCAATTTTTTACTCTGGTTTAGAAGAATCTTTCAGAAAAAAAGGATGACATACAGCTCAAGGCAATTTTTTTCCCTCTCATAATACAAAACTTCATCTTATTTTATTGTCATTTATGAAAAGGGGATATTAGATATCTGCTGAAATTGAAATGGAGGGAGGGGAGGGGACGGGAGAGGAGAGGAGAGGAGAGGAGAGGAGAGATTATGCAATTCAAAGTGGACGAGGCAAAACAAACTGGGTGCCATGTAAGTTAAATAAACAGCAGAAATTCAAATGTTGTAGCAGAAGAAGGAGGGTATGGCAGTAGAAGTGGGAGTCATTTGCCACTTGCATTGTCTCACTGTTCTCGTTGTAAATTGTTGACCATTGGAATAGCTCAGCCAAGCAGGAAGAGGCTGTTTAGTCCCCTTCTGTTTCTCCAGAATAAGTCAATTCTTTTAAGAAAAAGTTTCTCATAAGAGTGAAAGGTCTTAAAGAGTGTGGGTTATAAACTCATGGCACAGTTGGGTGACCTGTCTGATGGTAGTCAGGCAGGCTTGGAGTCTGATGGACATTGGACTTTTGGATCAGATTAAGGTCATGAGTTTTCCTCAGGAGAGAATTGCTCTGTGTCTCTGACTGATGACATTCATTAACCTCCTGGTTGTTATCTATAAGACTGAGCCAAAATTCCTAAAGCTAATTTTTTTTGACCACTTCCAGAGATAAAACACAATAAAAGAATTTTGTTTTGGAAAACTTTAAAGCAACAGCAAGAGAATGAGAATCCAAAAATACTAAATTGAATGGAGAGCACTGAAGAATGACACAGTCTGATAATAGCTGCAGGTGATACACCCATGTGGAGGTCCTTCCCATTCTGGGGGGACCAAAAGCAGCATGGGCAAGTTAGCAGTGTTACTGTTAACAGGATGTACCTGTTACCCATCGATTATAATTACACAGCAACACATTTATGCACCTCACATGCAAGTGAATGTGATTAAGTCTCACAGATATGTGTAAAGCTACTTTTTTCCTGTTTCCTAAAATTCAACTTTTCAACCTAAGTCGTAAGCTATTAGTGATATTTTTCTTTTAAAATCTAGTACATTTTATATCAGATCTCACAGCATAGACTGGTATTATTTCCCCATACAACCAGCATGTCACCTTTGATCTGCTAAAACAGTCTTTTGGGAGCAACCAAACATGGCACACCTGAATGCAAATGTAAGTTTAAATGATCTGGGTGCATGTCCATTCACTTTAATTCAAAATATTTAAAACAGCTCAGATCTTTTAAAGCCCAGACCAGATTTTTAAGCAAATATTAAAATGGTGAATTTTAGTTCCTGATTGTGGTAAAAATTATGAGATTTCCTGTCAAGTCCTCTGGTGTGTTCTGAGATTTCTGTGTTGAGAGATTTCAGTTTTTAAATGGATGATCAGTTATTAAGGATGGACTCCATAAGGTACTAGCTTCAGTGGACTTCACTTAACTCAAGGTAGGTGTTTAGCACTATGTCTTCATTTGTGCTATGAACACATTGTTAGAGGCATGTCTCAAGATTAACATTATAGCTATGAGATGCAATTCGAGCAGCATAGGAAATACTGTCATCTTGTCAGTCAGTCCAACCCTGCATTTTCCTTTCATCTCCTTTGCAGCTGTCCACTATTTACAGAAATGGATTAACTCTGTTGTAAAAAATGCTTTATTAGTATTTTTGATTAATCAGTAAATTATATCTATGATGTTAAAACTATAACCAGCTCAGCAGTCTTTGGAAGTTCCTAGAGAACCAGTACTCTTATTTTATTGGCTTTAAAGTACTCTGCAACTGAGAGGAGTATCTTCTGGGTGTGCAATGTCTTATAAGAACATTTGTGAGATGGAAGTCATTAAAATTGACTTCTAAATTGTCAAAAATCACAAAAATCCTATGCAAGTTGTAAGTGTTCATAAAAATACACCCTTCATTAAGTAGACCATTTAACTGTGTATCAATGTGGTTTTGTTTCAATACTGGCAGTTTAAAAATTTCTCTCTGCAAGTTTAGTTCATTTGAATGATGAAAAAATACTGTGCAAATATAATTAGGACTGATTACAGGAAAAACTCAGAAAGTGACTAATGTTTATGTCTGCAGAAGATTAGAAAAAAACTGCAAAACTGCAAGCTCACTTTTGTTTCCAAAGAATGTACTCCTTTACAAGGCTTTTTGTGGTGTATTTAAACAAATGAGCTGCACTATTTGTGGTTTCATGGGAGATGATGTTATTGTTCATTCTTGTCTGGAAGATCTAACAGGTTAAGCACATATACCATCACTATTCATCCCTACAGTTATTTTTTCACAGGTAGGTATGGAGTTAGTTTCTGAGGGACCTCAGAAGTCAAATCCAGATTGATTGCTCACTCTGTATGAGATGGTGCAAGACGTGTTAGTCATGTACCAATTATACACTAAATGACTTGTGTCTTGGCTGGTTTTGTTCCCTTCTCTGCAGACCCATCTGAGGATCTGTGGGGAAAAAAATCATGTTAGTTAATTTATGTGAAAAGTAAAAGAGAATACCAAAAAGCAAGATAGAATCTGTAGCAGAACTAATTGAAGGAAGGGGAGAAAAAACAGTGGAAATAAAAAGTTATTTCCATTTTACAGAGACTGAAATCCAGGTATTTCTTATTACATTATATTAAGTTGTATAAAAAATATGAAAGTTTAAGGAATATAAGTATTTGAGGTTTTTTTTATTTTTCCCTCTATTTATTTCAGTTTTCTAAATGTATGACAAGGGTGGCCAGTTTCCCTTAGTACACAGATGTACTGTTTACATATTTACATTTTAGATGGTTACACGTTTTTGTTTTTCCTTCTGCTATTTGCAACCATTGAAATATGATAAAACTGTCCAAAGAATAATAATAGCCTTAAAATACTCACTGAATGTAGATGAGGACTTTTTAAAAACATTTTGCTTCAGTCAAGTGA
Source organism: Thryothorus ludovicianus (assembly GCA_013397245.1). Lineage (NCBI taxonomy): Eukaryota > Metazoa > Chordata > Aves > Passeriformes > Certhiidae > Thryothorus > Thryothorus ludovicianus. Next base: position 20,848 of record VZTB01018390.1, read on the forward strand.
CTTCTTAGCAATGTTTTTAAAAAGTAAATATTGAGATTTCAAGAACAAGACATGTTTACCAGCTTTTTAACCAAACTTGTAATGACCAGAATCAGACACGTTATTTTTAGAACTGTGCCAAGTACAGGAATTCATTGAACAGAAATAATAAGCTCCTTATTTCAGCTCAATACATTCTTATTCATGCAGTTAGAGAACATGACATCCTTTGCCCATAGTCTTGCAATGTGATCTGTTCACCACCATGGCTTGCAACTGATCACAGTCAGGGCTTTATGAGACATTTGACACATACATAAAATTCCAAGATGGATATTTTTTCTCTTAAATATATGATTTTATAGGTGATATCTTTAAAATATTTTATGGTTTCTTTGTACCTGACTTATAGGAAATTTCTCTGTCTTATCAATATTCCCATTAACATTTTGTCACCTGAAAGTTTGTCAGAGGTTACTTCACATGGTTCCCCAGAAAAGCTATACAAATGAAAAACATTTAATATTAGATCATTATCTCTGGATTTCACTCTGAAACCTACCCACTTAGAGATGACTTCCTGCAAACAATTCCATTTCACTTCTCAATTAACTAGTTTTCTGTTATAGTTTTCTTGTTTTGTTGCTGCTGTTGTATATTTCTTGATTGTGTTTTTTGTTTGTTTTTATGAAGTGGAACCCATTAGCATGACAAACATTTCACAAAAGCTAGGCAATATTGTATGAATTCTTACATTTTATTCAATCAAAATATTACTACAGTTAAAATGCAAAGTCTTTTGTGAAAACACAATTTCATGTAAAGGCCATCTTAATTGACTTCTGTTACACCACTTTCTCCTAATCTTTATTAATGAACTCCTTCATCATTTGTTTAGATAGCCAGACTAATGTTTAAGAAGGCAAGGATTATAACTGGTTCATTCTATTTAGCTTTTATGAATTTTGGCGTGACATTAGAATTCTTCTATTCCCTACTCTTTCCAAACTTACTGGAAAATTATATTCGCAATTTAAACAGACACTCAACAAGACCTTTTTAAAATCTTGGATGCAAGTTAACCTTTATTCACTGGTTGAAATGTCAAGTTTTAGTAGTTTTTGTTAAGTATCTTCTGTCAAAGTGGAAACTATTTCATCAGAAAAAGAGCTAACAGAAACTTGCCAAGAACAAATTCTGCCTAATTTATTTTGCTCAAACAGTAACTGAGCAGCTAATACACTAATGACATTTTATGTCCTCCTTTTAATGGGGTTTTTAATCGTCTTGTGAGGATTCTAAGGAAATCTTGTGCAGACTTTAAAGTGCAGGCAAAACTGGATAGCAGCTCCAGATAGTTGTTAGCAATAGTCAGTGATTGGATTTACCCAGTGTCATACTGCCCTGAATCTAGGTGTGCTCAATATTTTCATGACTTCAGGAGGGAAGAGAGATCATACTCATGAAATTTTACAGTTGATTGGAAGCTAGAATAGTAGGAAGAGAGGTCAAAATTATCATAGCCAACTGAAGAAATGATCTGAACAAAAAAATTGTATGGAATCCAGTAGTTACAAGTTTAAGAAAAAATCAGCTACATGCATACAGGCTGAAAAAAACCCCACCAGAACTCCCCACAAGTGTAGCCATGTTTTAGAAGCTCTTCTAGAGATTTGATTGTATCATTATTAAACACAAATCAGAAATGTTTGGATGTTGTGGAAAGGCTAACATTACAGTGGGATGTATAAACTAGAAATGACATCAGAAATAATCCTACTCTTCCTAGCACTGGTTGGAGTTCAGCTTTGAACAGTACATTTCAAGAAAGATATGAAAATATTGAAGGGAATCCAAATGTGATTGACAAAAATGCTCAGCACTATAGAAAACATGAGCATTTGTCTCATCTCACAAAAAGCAGAAGAAAGTAGGCGTAGTAACAAGGCTGAAATGTGTAAACAGTTTTGCAAGGATGAAAGGATTAATTGTTCTCAGTGACCATGGTGGATTGGACAAAAAGCAGTGGGTAATCTGGAGCAGGAAGTAAAAGATATTTGGAATAGCTAGATGGGAAAGGCAAATACAGTAGAACATTGGAATAGGAAGCCGAATGAGGCTGCAAAATTTTCAGTGCTGGAAGTCTGTAAAAACGCAGCAGAAAAAATTCTGCCTTGAATGACATAAGTATTTTGAGAGTTATGAAAGGTGCTATGTACAATGTAGATTTTTTTCTTAAAATCACATCAAATTGCTTTTCTATGATTTTTTCTATGATAGATAGAAAATATGAATAGAGGCTCTGTTTCCTCCTGTGTACTAAATAAAAAAAAACTTTACTTTTTTATTTTCCTGTTCTGTTCAAGCATTTTATGATAGCATGTCCTGAACAGTTTTATTTTCTTTATAATACAATTCTACCAGAGACAAATAGAATAAAATTCATTCTGCAAGAATTTTATTTGTTCATCACAGTCATTAGTTTACCCAATTGATTTTAACTCCTATTTTCTGGTTTAAAATAAATTCTTCCAATTTATTTCATTTTATAATAGTTAGATATGTTTTAAAGAATTTCTTTAATTTTCCCTCTTAAACATGCTGTTTTTCTAATCATTGAGGCCCTCCCTTTGGACTATGGGGTTACAACTTCTTGACTAACAATTGACAATATTCTTAAGCAATCCCCAACTATTCATAATTTTCTACTCAAAGTTATTCCGACAAATTGATCTTGTTCAAAATTGCTTTGAGATTTTTGAAATTGGTAATGTTAAAACTTCATGTGGCACTAATTTGGATATTACTCACTTTGTGTCTATGAGATACTGCGTGATTGGGTTAGCACAACTTTTAAAGTACTGTGAGAATAATTTTATTCCTATCTTTTTTCCCAACATTTTGACGTGATGATTGTTATAGCTGCTGGTGGAGCATTTCAAGAAAACTTTACTGATTGTTTTATGAGCAATTTTATGTGCCTCAGACTAAAGATCTTCCCACTTTTTTTAATTATACTTCCATTTAAATTATAATCCATTTTTCCTACACACTTCTTAAAGCATTGTTATCACCTGAAAAGATTATTTTTTAAATTTTGCTGTTCAGTGGCCAAGAAACATTCCTATAAGTGCTAATTATTTCTTTTTGCACATTTTAGGCAGCTCTGTAGTATGCAATGCTTGATGTAAACCTCAGGATTTAACACAAGGGGTATGATTCAATCTGAGCCCTCAATGCCAGAAAGGTTGTGTGGGATTTGTAAATCTGAGGGAATCCACATGCCTGGTGGTATTCTTCAGATCCCAGGAGTTTCTTAAATATTTTTATATTTCAAAGAACCAAAACCAGGTAAAGGAAGAAAAGAGAAGGGATTAATTTGTTTAAAATGCTCCCAGAAAGAGAAGAAAAATCTAGAAACCAGAATGCCACTAAAGCCTGAGTGTCCTCATAAATTTATAGGTATGATTGAATCTCTAGTGTGATGGAGAAAGATAAACACAAGAGGTGGGCTTGAACTCTGGATTGTATCATCCCAGCAAGATGCACAACTTTACCAAAATACTTTGCAACAAAGGGGCCACAAGAAGTTTAAGACCAATTTGAAGTCCAAAGATGAGAAAGAGACAGTGTGCAGGTCTTGTCTGCACATATTTGTGAGTACCAGTTTAAACCTTTCATTCCTCCAAAAGGAAAAGATGTCTGGAAAAAACAGTGACTGGTATACAACAGGATATGTGAATCAGTGTGACAGTGTTTTTCTTTCCTCATCTGCTAATTTTGAAAAAAGAGACCAACTTCTTTCCTAACTCTGTAAGAGAGTCCAAGAATTTAGATTTCAGTCTTCTGCAAGAAATCCCTCATAAATATCAGGTTTCATATCCTTATGTTTTCAAAACATAAGTGAACGTGTCCATTTCCTCCTTGGAATCACCCTGCAATGAGTTCTTACAGCTCACACGATTTATTCACACTCAGTCAGAAAACAAACCAAACATGAACAAAAAAGCCTTTCTTTTGTTAATGTATGGCTAAGATCTGTAGAGGTGATTGACAATTCTAAGTGCTATTACGTTGCCTTACAGCCTTGAACACTGGATGCTCAGCATTTTCTGAATTCAGCAATTTTCTGAAAATTAAATACATGGAAATTGTCATAAAATAAGTTCCCCCAAATAAATAGTTATTTGATAATATACTCATGTATTAGCTGCTGAAAGCATGGGAATACATGAGTATATTCACACATATCCATTCATATCAATAAAATATAGACAGATTATGCTGATGTGGGAAGGCAGAAAAATTTTATACACATTTATTTAGAGCGTTTTATAGAGAGCAACTGAGAATTAACATATTGACACATGCATTATGTTACTTAAACCTAGTTAAAAATGTGCTCATTAAGTGTGTTTTTCAAAAATGTGTGAATTCTCACAGAATGGAGCATCTTTATACTAAAACTATTGCCCTTAGTCTTTCTCTCAAACAGAAGAAAATATTGTAACTCAGCAATCCAGAAAAATAACCCTGGAGGTGATCCAGAGAAAGGAATGAAGCAATTAACTCTCTTTGCATGAGAAGGAAATGGAGATAAATGCATATTTCATTGAATTTGAGCATCAAATCTGAAGGAGTTACCCAGCCTTTGCTAAAAAAAATTAAACATGCTCATTAAGTACTCTGGTTGCTTAGATTTGTTTGTCTGGCATTCTGGAGGAACCTTGTATTACTGTAGATTTTTTCTGACTGTTAGGGGAGTCCAATCATGGGAAATATCTGGAGTGTCTGTGAATTTGTGACTGATACACAATACCTCTGGGCTGATGGAACAGCATAATATTCCGGCTAGGTATTTCCAAAGCAAATAAAGCATAAGCAGACTCATTGATGGTCAAACCAATAGCATAGGTTTGACACTAGCAAAACCTCCCCAAAAAAACAAAAAGACAAAAGGCACAAAAAAAAAAAAAAAGAAAAATTGTGAAATTGTGTATGTCTAATAAACTGTGTTTTGTTATCACATTTCAGAGAAGAACCTACTGAAGCAACAGGATTTGACAAATATGTTTACCTAACATAATCCTGCAAATACCCCATCCCATGCTCCATCAAATCTCCTTATGTCTTTCTGTACTGTCCTATAGGGAGCTCGCAGGCCAAGCCAGTGGAGTCAAAAATGAATCTTCTATGTGGTCTCTGTTTCCTGACCTCCCACCTAGGCTGGCTGAGCTGCACAAGCCTTCTGAGGTTGTGTCACCCCTGACACTGCTGGGATCTGCTGCCTGTGCCTGGGCTTCACGCTCCTCCAGACCATGCTTGCTCTCACCTCCCCAGGTTTGTTATCCAGAGACTCAGCCTCGCTCACAGCATCTTTGGTAAGGGCATCCTCACAAAACCAGAAATGGTGAGTTTATACTAGCATGGCTCCTTTACAGCATGAAAGAGCTAAAATACAGAATGTGTTTGTCTCAGCATTTTCAGTAAGGAACCAATTTCCAGCTTTCCTGCTCTTTCTAGGGCTATCTCAGTTTCTGTAGTCTCTTCCTGACCACTTACTTTCATGAAATCTGATGCATAGCTTCTTTCAAATTCTTTTCAGCTTTCCAGTCTACCTAAATCAGCTTGGCCATACAGGTCTTTCTCCTTCACAGAGGAGAAAGTTACAGAAAGGTATTTTGAACACATACTTCATAGTTTGAAACAGAACAAACAAATAGAGCCTCTAAAAATTATTACTATTAATAACAACAGAGGGACACACATATTGCTGATTTCATGAAAATTAATTCTAGAAGATTATTTGAAAAATCAAGTCATCACCTTCATGCTTCCAAGTCACCAGTTTTAAGGATAACACATTGTACACAAGCTCTTTTACAGCTGCCTGGTTGAAGGCACTGACCTGAGTCAGAGAAAAAAATGGTTTGAACTGGCATGGGATGCACACATGGCAGCAAACCTTGTGTTCCTGGCTTCAGGAGATAGGAGTGCATTTGAAGTAGATGGTCACAATTTAATTTGACTTTGTTTCTTGGTTTGCTCTAATGGAAATGGAAGCAAATGAAGGCAGGAAAGAAAGGGGAAAAAATTATTTTCTGCTGAGTTTAAGTAGCACTTTTCAATGGCAATATTTTCAAATAGAGTTTATGAAATTTTTCCTTAAAATAAGATCATGGATAAAAAATCAAATCTCTGTCTCTATCCCATATACCTGGAAAGAAAAATTGCCCCCATTTAAATATTTTTAGCCATATATCCATTTTAGTTTTACAGTCATAAATGCTGTGAATTCCATCCCTTCTCTGAGTAGTCCATATTGTGGTCTAATAGATTTCCTTGTTATAGTAATCATCTTACCCCCACACTGCATATTCTATTTTTTTTTTTTTTTAAATGACACAACAAACACAAAAAGGCCTCATGGAGATATTCTCACTTGCAAATGCCTACTTAAAAGAAACCAGAGTCACTGAACAGAGGAAAATGAAGTACTGCATTTTTGGCAGTGGTACAGAAAAGCATAATTGCTTCACTGAGTTTTGCAAAAGTAAGGAATTAATTTTTGCAAATAATCATAAAAACAGCTTTCTTTTCTGTTTCAAGGCATCCTGATCCAAATTTTGCTTTGCCACAGCTTTTTGTGGCAGAAGAACAAAGGATGTTAAATACTTAATTACCAGGACAGTACACGTGACTGGTGGATTGAGTTGGATAAATGAAGCTGCAATTATTTCACCACAGTGTGGCTGACTAAGATTGATACTTGGCCTTCACTCAATGGTTTTCATCATTCCACCAGAAATAAACAGAGCATAGACTAATCTAAATATGTTTATGCATTAGTAACTTAAATTGCTTTTGGAAACTATTAAACTTCTGTCATTGGTTATAAAAGACAGCACAGTTTTGAATTTTTTCCTCATGTCCTGCAACTTAGAATCAATGTGTGAATAATTTTCATTCTCCTTACAATACATGTTATTCCTAAGAGCTGATGCAAAAAAAAAAACCAACATATTTTTCTTCATCAAAATCCTATTCTATTCTGCCTCATTTGCAAAGATGAGAAATAGGACTTGCAGAAAAATTAATATATGAGTCCAAGTTTCAGTTTCTTCCAAAAAATACATGGAGACAAGGATTTGGTTAAGATCAAGGCAGGTTATTCTGATCACAAAATTTAGATCTGTGTGCTAAACCTTCTACAGAATCTAGATATATGGAGTTATCTGCAGCCTGCAGCCCCAGTGCCGTGAAAGTGCCTGATTGAAGGATAGCTCATTGTATCAGAGCCACAGTAATGTGGATATTTGTCTCCAATTTGGAAAAGTTTATGTTCAGGGACCCTGCAAGTGATAGGGTCCTTGTCTAAACATCCTTGACTGATTTTAGTTCTCTACCCAATTTAGAAACACAGCACTACAGAAGCAGTGGTGGGAATACTGGCAAGGACATGAAAACTCTGACCTTTGTTCCTCCTTCCCACCACACTATCCAGTTTTGCTCCAAGAAGGAAGAGATGGCAAAAGTCTAGCTGCTTTTTATACACCAATGTCTCTGCTGTTTACCAGCATGGCAGCTTTAGAAGTGCTATTTCAATAACAGAATGGTTATAGAAAGTGCTCAGCTTGGACGAGACTGCAGAGATACAGCAAGTTGTGGAAGAAAGACTAGAGTTCATTTAACTGTCTTTATCTACTTTTTTCAGACTTACACTCTATCTTTTATAAAGAAGGATATATATGAGTCAGAATTAATTAGTTTTAGGCTCTTAGTGTGATTTACATGTTTTATTTCAAGCAAGGACAAGCATAAGGCTTCTAAAGCTTATCTCTGACATCCTGACACAGGAAGCCAAATCATCTCTGTTGTGAAGACTTTACATTTGCTTAACTGATTGATTTTCTATATGACTTTCTATAATCAAAATGAGACCTAGCATAACTCTCATATCTATTAGCCACTCTAAACAAGGCTCTTATTCAATGTTGTGACTAAATAATTTCCATATAGTGGTTTTCTGTTTATTTACATCTTCTAAAAGACATCTTGTTTATGTGTATCGGGTTAGTTATGAATCTGGTCTAAGTTAGCATTATCATGTACTCCTTATGTTTGTATGACATTATTGTTCTGTTAAGGAATTTTTTTTATTTTTTTAATCATTAAGATTAATTCAAGAAGTGTTTCCTATGCAGGAAAGAGAAGAATACTGTCTGAACAGGTAGATTGTCTAGATCTTAGTCATCAGTGGTCTGCTCAAACCAGTCCAAGGCAGTTTGAAGCCACAAGAGAGATGAGCTGTCTGATTTTAGCTATGAGATACTATTTCTCACATACAGAATACAGATCATAGGGCTAAGGAGAAGACAAACTATAGAGCAGGAAGAGGTAAGGGTAGAAAGACTGACCTAGGAAAAGAAGAAAAGTAGATGTGTACAGTCTTGTGTATATAGGAACTTATATTTTAAATTTATTCACTCTATTCCTTCAAGACGTTTTCTACAAGGCCAGGTTGGATTGGGTTTTGAGCAATCTGACACAGTGAAAGATATCCCTGCCCACGGCAGGGCAGTTGGAATTTGATGATCTTTATTTAGATCGTTTCCAACCCAAACTATTTCATGATTTTATGATTCTAAGACAACTGTCTGGCTTTAGTACAGTACAAGTCCCAGTTCCTGAAGGAATGATTTTCAGGTACTGAAGCAATATTAATTTTCCTAGTGAGTATGATTGATGTGGGTTAACATGGTCAAGAGGAACAATCTAAATGTGCAAGAATTATAAAGTTGAACCTTAGTACAGATTCAGGTAAAAGCCAGCAATATGTTACTGAGTAAGACCAAAAGGAGGAAGATAAAGAATGTTATTTCTATGTCTACAGGACTGTTTCTCTGTTATTAAAAAGTACTTTCCAGACACTTAATCTCAGTGTTGGGCTCAATAAAGTTACATTTTCAGTAAAAATGGCATAATTGTTTTTAACTGCTTATCCATCACATTTAGTAATATTGAAAATAATTAGAATTTGTTTAAAAAGACCCGAAAACCAAAAAGCAACAATTTCTTTTCTGTTACTCTCTTTATTTTTTTTCATTTTATTTAAAATTTAAACCAGAATGTTTATTTGTACATATAGTATACACCTGATTTTATAAATGTATGTGCTTACTTGAGGTAAGAAATCTTCCAGTTAGCTTAAATAATGTGATGCAAGTGGTTAGAGTTATTAAGTATGGATGTTAGAAGTTGTTCTTGGTCATTTTGAGAAACTGGAACTCAAGCATTAGTATATTTCTTTTTTTTACTTGGATTTCAATATATTTCCAGAAATTGTTATTTTTTTGAAGTACTCTAAAAAGCCAGAGAACTTGTGTCAGTGTCAAATTTCTAAACTGTCCTTCTTGAAAACTCCAGTCTTTTTGTATATGAATATGAATTGATTAAAGGTCCTTTCAACCCTAAAGTCTGTGATAGACAAATTAAATCAAACCAGCTGATATTACTTAATACAGAGAGTTGTTCATTAGAATTCAGTTTAAGGAGAGGCCACTTAGCCTCAAAACTAAAAGCTTGTAATTAGAAAATATATGGAGGCTATAAAATATTCTTGGAGCAAATCAAAAACTTCAGAGATTATGGAGGCTTATGCTGTGTGGTGCTGCAGAATCAGCATAGGCAAATAATAAAGCATTAACAATAATAAAATAACTTAATGGGGTAGAGATGAGTTTTCTTCTTTGAAATTCAATAAACTTGACTTCTTTTACTACTTTTTGTGGAGGATAGTGCGTATATTAAACGGCAAAACTTCATTTGGAATAAATTTCCAAAGTATTAGATTTGCTCTTCTACATCTTCAAAAACCTCTTATCTCTTTTGATTTATGATGTGTCCATCTTTTCCATCATGCCCAACACAATGCCTTTATGTTTCTCAGTTGCTTTCAGTCTCCCTTTATCTCTCACAAGAACTGCTTAGAGAATATATCAAGAGATATCAATCTAATGCAGAATAGATGACATGAATACCGAGAATGATAAAAAAAATAAATAGTGGGAGACATAAAGAAAATTATTATTGAGTTTTTTCCCCTTAATTTTATTTTCTCCCCCTTAATTTTCCTTTCATCTGATACACAGAAAGAAATAAGGAAAATATTTATAGCATCATTACTTTGTTTAGTCAATGTTTCTCTGTAGATTGCGTGTTTGAAAATTGTGATTTACAGAGATAATATTTTTATAATCCATATTCATGTCCTCTATAGAGTATTTTAAACATTATTTACTAAAATTAAAATTCCAATGTATTTCCTCAAGTAATCAACTATCTAATTCTGAAAAACATAAACCTAGAAATGGGAAGAGTAACAAATAAGTGAAGTCTAAATTTTTAGACTTTCTAAACAGCTTTCCTGGAAATACTCTGTATATATTGCCTTATATAACTTTAAAGTAACTTGATTTATAACTTAACTATCTATGTTATTTGCAATATCTTTTATTTCTTTGCTTCTATTTATATTCCTATTCATTTCAACTTTTGGAAAGAGATAGTAAAATACAAGGAAACTTCATAAATGCTTTTGAATTCCTGTTGTTTCAGTTTGCCCTGGTCTTCTATGACAGGAAGATTACCTGCAGCTACTCAGAAGCTCCTTAGTAGTGAAAATTTTTCTTCCTGGCTATTACTATGATAATAGGACATACATTCAGAATTACTATAGGTATTTTCTGGAGATTAAAATTCCCTTCTTCAGAAGGTGAAAAGTCATCCCCAGTGTTAATATAGCATAATATATATTATTATATAGCATATTATTATTATTATTATTAAT